>JAHWFO010103190.1:0-24756 GCA_023313115.1 Rhysida immarginata
TCGAACTCACACATCACGCATACACTAAAACTATCTAGTATAACAATAATCACCCTGTACATGTAGCCATCGTGATTCCTGTGGACGGGAAACCTTTGTTGATGAAAGAGGCGAGATGAGAATGTCAAGATTTGTGCGTGAAAACAGAAAGACAGCAATCGCACAAAATACTACTCATAACAATTCAGGTAACCAGAAAACAATATCAGAACGGACAACTAGTCGCACCTTGGATCGAATGGATTACCAAAGTCGAAGACAATCTCGGGTACCAATGCCGTCAGAGAAGAACACAAAAGAGCACTTCTTGTAGGCACAGCAGCACAAGGATTGGACCATTGCGGATTGAAAAAAGGTTACCTGGTCAGATGAATCACATGAAGCCATGGATCCCTCATGTCTAGTGCGGATTTTACAAGGTGGTGGATGCGGAGTAATTGTGTGGGGAATGTTTTCATTTCATGAATTCGATCTTTTAATATCTGTAGACGGTCGTTTGACCTCATGTCGTTTGGGTGGAGATCGAGTAGGCGACACCCAAATGAAGCAGACGACGAAAAACAAACCCATTAGTAGTTTTTCTAAGGAGAAAACGTCGTTGCGAAAGGAAGTTCGTGCGCAGAGCATAAGAGCGCAGAAACGACGCGGTCGTCTGAAATCCAATGAGCGAGGGTTGTCAGCGAACGTCTGCGCGCAGAATCGTGCTAATTCGCCTTGCATAATTTGACAGGTAAGCCGATGGGTACGCAGCCAACGATATGAAATGAGTAGATCGCTTATTTGGGCGCCATCTTAGGGGCAATTTGAAGGCGGCGAAAAGTGGAACTAATCTCTATTGTTAGTGTAGACGCCATCACTATGGTTGGCAGAACAACATCGCCAGCCAAAGCGCCATTGCTGTATATCCGCTTTGTCGCCAGCTGAGAATGCACCGTCGCCCCCCCCCCCCCCCACCAACATCGTGCTTGTAGTCTGAAATTTCTTAAGCGACCTCTCCCAAATTTAGATGATTTTTAATAAATGCGGTATATAATTTCATAAATAATTCTAAACAATCATTCTGGTATCACTGAAACGAAGTAACATGGTTGAATATAGGAGACGTTAAAGAGAGATCGAGGGCGCGTTCGACATGTGCACACTAAATGCACCTAATGACATCACTCAGTGCGAGCGGTGAAAAAAGTGTAGTGCATTTTGTGTGTGTCATGAAAAACAGGAAAGAGCACGAAAGTGGGATGTTCACCTCACCCGTGCTACCATGAATAGTATGCGTACTGCTGAAAATAAAACTCATCATAACATCTGCATTCATATAACACGCCGAAATCGATCATTACACAGGTAGATTTCAATGTCAGTTTAAACGATATGCAGAATTCAATTATTTTTATACCTGTTGGCTCTTTAACGGTAACTAAAATTCCGAACTATCTATCGCTACATTTCAAGCTATAGGGCAGCGCCATCTTGCAACGCACTAAACGACTCTACTCCTAACCTAGGGTCATTTAGTGCGCGCACGAAACGCCCGGTAGTGCGCGCACTGGCGATGACGAACACGACCGGGTTCCATGACGAACACGTTAGTGCGTTTAGTGGACGCAAAAAGACGTTTAGTGCGCGATGTCGAACGCGCCCTTATATCGCTGAAATTTTTCGAAATCAGAAGTCATGATGGGAGTAATTGAATTTAGGTAAAAGTCCAGTAATAATTAGGGAACACTATAATTACTGGAATTTTACCTGGGTAAACTTCTTTATATACATCATGTAAAAAATACAAATTAAAAAAACAAACAAATGAACAACAACCCCTTTACACACCTTTCCATTAATCACATACAAGTTTTCCACTTATTCGCTCCGTCTTCTAGAAGTTTGTCGATTTTCATTAATCACATTTTTCGACTTTATGGGTCCATCTTGAATATATATCTTGAAATATATAACTACCCCCCAATCTGTATATTTCTGTAGAATTCTAATTGATCTCTTCTTGGATTAGAGCTGTAATTCGCAAATAATCGCGTTAATTTAAAATCGAAAGTTAAGTTCAATCACGCGTGAGCTCTCCATTGGATCATGGTTAAATGACGACACAAACGATTCTCTCGATTTACTTTATTGGCTGACACTGTTTTCGCTCCCCCAGCCAAAACCATCTAGAAGGCCAAAATTTTAGCCCAACTCAAACATTTTTTCTCACAGAATTCGTCTTTAAATGTATGATTCGATAAATTTTGTTGAAATTTTGAAAAAAATTAATAAAACCACGTGCGTACTATAACGCCAATTTTCGAGATAGCTCCCCTGTTAAAAAAAAAAAAATGTGACCCAAACTTGAAGCTATGAGGGAGTGATTTTCTGTATTTAAGAATAAATTTTTGATAAAGTTCCCAAACCTGCGAAATAAATAGAGCTTTAGTGAAACAGAATAAATTGTCAACGAAGGCTTCATAAAGGTGTTTCTTATCATTGCTTGAGCTAAAGAACGACAAACGAATTTTTATTAAAGCGTACCGAAGGCATCTCTTGGATCCATAAGCATCCTATGGGTCTTTAGAACTATGGCATGTGATATATCATACGTTCGGAAATGATGAAAAAGGAAAGAAGATACGAGATTTTTTTACATCTTATACTTATTATGTTCGAGAAAATCAATTTTTTGAGTAAAAAAACTTGGGGAGAGATAAAAAGGGCAAGTAAACGGGTAAAAATAGATGATCGCAGGATCTGCTACTTGCCTTAGCCTACTCGGGGGGGGGGGGGGGCCGCAGGATTAATTTCTTTTTAATAAATGTATAAATGTATCTCTGCTTCACTGCTAAAGCAGCTTTAGCAAAGCTCCTCCTTGGAATGTTTACAAGATTTTGTTGTTCTTCAAACATCGTTGCTTGAACCAAAGCCCACTGTATTACTACAAGCCCGCCCAATCGAAAGGTTTCCATGGATCGCCTAGGATTGCCTGTACGTGAATAGCATGTGGCTATGTGGAATATTTGTGTTTATTACGGCTATTTGTTAGTAATTTTTCAAGAAAAAAATCTCTATTTGAAAACAGGATTTATAACTTGAAAATTTCCATAGACATTTACCCATCCAAGTGGTTTTTTTCCATTCCTCACTTTTTGATTTCATTTATAATTACAGTATGAAATTACGTCGTCACCCGTTCCGGAAAGGCGGACGTAAAACGAAACCCGATTTCCCATAGGGTCCAATTATAAAAAATTTATTTCGTTCCGGACAGAAAGGAGTGACCCCCTCCCCGAAATTATTCCAATAGTTAAAAATGGCAGAAAATATGTACTCACCAAAGTTTAACATGCTTTGTACATTCAAGTTTTTTTTTTTATTACAGACTCATAAAAAATTCTGTCCTGCTCTTCTCTTCTCTTCTCTCTCTTTCTTCTTTCTCTTTTTTTTTAAAAACTTTTTACAGAATTTTTTTAGTTCTTTTTTCTTCTTCACTTTTTAATCATCAGAATCAGAAGAACTGATGACTTCCCATCTTTTGACCCAGTCTTCTGTTTCTTTGAAGAAGAAATCTTGAAAAAAACTGTCAAGAGTAGTAGTCTGCTTCTCTCTCTTCCTCAGCATCTGAATTCACACCCCACTTCTGCCTTTTTTTTCTGTTTTTACCGTACCATTTTACAGGAAAACGCCATCAACGCTTTCGGGTACATTGCGGGAAAATGCCAACAACACTTTCAGCTATATTGCGCATCAGCGCCCTCAAATTTTCGTGCGCGGGCAAACGGCGGGTGCAGACGTAAAACGGATATTTTTAGACGTCCGCTGGCGAACGTAAATCGAGGCGGACATAAAACGAGGGCCTACTGTACAGATAAAAACTCCTTATAACGAACTCGAAGGGACCAAAATTTAATTCCTTATAAAGAGAATTTGTAATAAGGAGGTGAAACCATTTAACATGGGGTGCTTGTGTGGCCAACCAAACTTTAAAAAAAATTCGTTCTACCGAAAATTTCATTATAAACAGGTTCGTTATAAGGAGTTTTTACCTGTATTACTATCAGAAGTTTATTACTGTTTTACTTTCAGCAAACCAAAATTTAATTGAATACTGGCAAAATTAAACGCACAAAATTAAGTTTTGAGAATAATATTGGGAAACATTTGCAATTTATTTTATTTAATTTTATTTTATTTTATTTTTGTTTCCTATTGATGAAAACTCAATAAAGCAAGAATAATTTTAAAAATTAAACTTTAATAATTTTTTCATAAATATTTTGCAAAAAGCAAATTCTGTTTGAAAATGAAATTTTTAAATTTACATTAAACATTTTAAATATTAAATTGATGTAATTTTTTCATTTTAATTATAGGCCAATGTACATAAAATTGTAAATAAAGTGATTTATTTTAAAAATAATATGCCTTTGCTCATTTTGCTGATAAAATTATAAAAATAGAAATAATGTTTTTTATTAAATATTCAAGAAAAAGGACATTGCAGCATGAATTTACTACTATTACCATGTTATTGCATTGGACATGAGCCTAGTCTAGTCGCGCCACTAGCGGGAAAATTGTGTTCTAAGTTGCTCCTATCTTTAACATTGAAAGCAGCTTGATTAGGCGGGCTTGTAGTAATACAGTGGGCTTTGCTTGAACATATGAATGAACTTTCAGATTCGTTAAGAGCTTTACCAAAATGCACGCTTGGTCTGTACGTTTATCTGGTCGTCCGCCGTTTGCACGAAAACATGAAAACGGATTAACTTTTCAAATTCTGTTTTCAGAAATTTGACCATCAAGGTCTTAGCTGCCGTTTCAACTTTTCAGAATTTTTCGTGGACCCCTTCAAGTCGAATTCACGTGCTAAGACAGTGACTGTAAAGTGTACCAAGATAATGGCATGTCCTATAACAATCATTTTGTCAAAATGAATATATTGTTTTTCCTGTTCATCTTTTAATCATTATTGACATCGGCACGCGCATGTGAAATCGCTTTGTCGACACACGATTGCTCAGGTGCTCACCGACAACTACCATCAAGGTCGAGTGGCGCTACTGCCGTTTCAGCTTTAATGGCGGTGCAGTGAGGCAGTTAGCCAGCCAGCTCCAGGAACGCGTGTTGGGAAAAACGAAACGGGTAGAAATTTACCGAACGTTAACTAGAAAATCCTACTGAAGCAAAAGCAAACTACTATTTTTAACAGAAAATGGTAAGATATTGTAGTGTGCCAGGATATTTTGGCCGCTATGGGCGAGAAAAAAAAGATCTGCTTTCATAAATTTCCTCGAAACAAAGCCCTCTAATTTGGAATGGATAGTGAAGTTGAAAATGGGAACAAAAACCTTGGCATTTTAAATATACAGGGTGATTCAAATTCAATGTAAAAAACTTTTAGGAGATGTAGTATGGGTTATTCTAAGCAAAAAAGTTCAAACGAACATGGGTCCGAATTTGAACTCTGAGATATGAACAGAAATAAAAAACCCGCCACCAAGATCAACAAGTTAATAACTCAGGTTCTTTAAGATCTAGGATGATGAAATTTGGGGAAATAATAGGGTACATAAAACTGTGTATACCGCTAAAATTTGCTCGAATTCCAATGAGTAGTTTCCGAGTTACGCACTCAACATCGTAACGCGTGCTGATTAGTACTCGCATGTAACCACTGTTACGATTTTGAATACGAAATTACTATTGTCGGAATACGATCAAATTTTAATGGTGTACACAGTTTTATGTACCTTATTACTCCGCCAAATTTCTTCATCCTAGATCTTAAAGAACCTGAGTTATTAACTTGTTGATATTGGTGGCGGGGTTTTTTATTTCTTTTCATATATTAGTTAGCGTTCAAATTCGGATCCATGTTCATATGAAGTTTTTTGCTTAGAATCACCCATAAAAGTTCTACCTCCCCTAAAAGTTCTACCTCCCCTAAAAGTTCTTTACATTGAATTTGAATCACCCTGTATATTGGATTATCAAGAAGCTTCACCGGTACTGAATAAAGGTTATTACAAGCATCTATAATGTATGTAATGTAATTTAAGTAATTGGATAAATGAATTCATCACTGAATGTGGCAGGGGTCGGACTAAACGTAGGATACTTAAAAAGTAGGTGATCGTAGATGAAGCCTATTGAAGCGTCTAATGAAAGTACAAGTACTATCTACTAAAAAGAAGTACTTGTACAATACTCCTACCATTTCAGCACAAGAATTTCCGAGACACAGGGACTAAACACGGTAGAAAGTTGCTAGGAAATGGGTCTCTCACGAAAACAGGAGGGGGAGTTCAAACCGTACGTACTACACCTATACCTCGTTATACGTACTGATTGGTTCCAAAAACTTGGTACGTATCTCGAATATCCGTATAACGAATACGTACTTTTCAGGGTCAGTAGAAAAGTCGAGGCAATGGAAAAACGTGAGACGTTTTATTATGTAGCTCTCATCAGAGGTCACTACTGTACTTTTTTAAAACTAAATTTCCGTGAAAACGCTTTGACAATGCACACCAATGATTTTGATACAAACATACACAAATTAAATTGAATCTGTTTCAGTGTTTTTTTATGAAATAATACAGCACAGTTAGTATTTATTTTTTATAGTCTTTAGTTTATTATATTTATTTCTTCATAAACATAATAATACACATGAAACAAAAATCGAAAATATATAGCCTAAGTTAATTTATTAGAGTGGAAATAATGACGACGTACTTGACGAGGTCATAGTGCTGGCGCTGATGATCAGTGTATTTCCACTCTAAACTTTATTTAATCTCGTTGGTCGTGTGACGAAATATTGGGTACGTAAAACGAATTCGTGCCATAATTTGAAAAGTACGTAAACCGAAAAGTACGTACAACGAGCGTACGTATAACGAGGTATGGGTGTACATGTAATCGTACAACGCGTCGTACGAAAGTGAGCGAATCATCAAACAAGAGTTCGAGGGGGAGTTCATCAAACATCTCATGCATCCAGCGACTAAATCGGACTCACAGCAAATCTCTTATCATCCACGTGGGGAATTATGCTTTTTCTTTTTGATTCGCCATCTGAAAATGTCTGGAAATGAAATGAAATTTTTACGATTACAAACCAAACAGTTTTAAAGCGAAATAAGTAAAAATGCTTGCTTTAACACGGCCTTTCAATGTTGAGTCTACGGGAGCTGCTGCCGCCTGCCTCACTGCATAGTGCTAAATTTTCTCACTTGGAGGTGTTAGTTGAATCTGACCGTGACTATAATTACTAAGTAATGGCAGAATGGAGCTACTGATTGCTTTTATAATGTCCGTCCGTCCCCTTCATAATTCTTACATTTTTTGAGGTAGAAGGTTGAAATTCGGAATATAGCTTACTATGGCCATGTTCACTTTCACTATTTAGTTTGGTTTTGATTGATGCACTGGGGTCGGAATTACGGGGATGGGAGTCACAGGGGACAAGACAGCTATGTGGTATTTAGGTACGTAAATGAGTGAAATTCAGTATCCAGATTCCTCTAGATAAGATCTACATTACTATGAAGTTTAAGCCCAATTGTTCCAGTGCGGTCGGAATTACGGGGGTGACAGTCACTTGGAAAGAAGATACGAGCATATGGCAACATATGGCATATGATATGTCCTTCCATTGGAAATGATGAGAAAGGAAAGAAGATACGAGCATTTGTACATTTTCTACACATTGCGTTCGAGAAAATCAATTTTTTTGATTAAAAATCTTGGGGAAAGGAAAAAAAGTGCAATAAAGGGATAAAAATAGATGATCGCAGGGTCTGCTATGTGCCTAACCCTACTCGGGAGAGAAATTTCTTGTTAATAAATGATATTTATTAAATGTATAAATGTATTTCTGCTTTACTGCTAAAGCTCCTTCTTGGAATGTTTACAAGATTTTATTTTATATCTACATGAAATAGACTGGGTTTATGATTGTTTGCTTGCATTTGTGAACAATCAGCCCGCCGTGTTTGCGTCAACAATCGATTGGTCGTGTTTGTATGTTGCGTCAATAATGGTTGATAACAGGGCCGTACCCAGGGGCTGCCCTGAAATTGGCCACCATGTCAACTATATCTGTTACATGGGGGACACCCCTCCACATGGGCCAGTCCCTCTTAGCCCCCACCCCCCGAAAAACATTTCTGGGAACGGCCCTGAATGATAAAATTAATACATGTCGTAGCGATGTACGGACACTTCGCTCACCCGATAGTTCACCACCCGACGGTTAAACACCGACATTTAATCACGTCGATGTTTAAACACTTGACATTTAATCACCGGACATATAATCACGTGATTGTTTAATCACCAAATAAATACGTGATTTTTTAGTCACGGACGTTGGACCAGTAAAAAAAAAAAAAAAAAAGTTAATTTTTTACGCTATTTTTTAGCCATTATCAAAATTAATGACACGTGATTTTTTAATCACGGACGCCGAACACACAAAAACAATTTAAGTTAATTTCGACGCGACTTTTTAACCATTTAAAAGTTAATCACGTGACGCAGATTTACCTGTCAAGCTGATGCTAGTTTCATTTAAACATACAATCTGTTAGGTGTGACAGAATTTAAACAGTTATAATGAGTGAGAGGAATGTAATGTAGAGCCGTGCGATGCTTGAAATATTGCCACTCGATGCTTAATGAGAATACATCGACGTTAGCATCGAAGTCAGAGAAACTACTATTCCGCAAAAATGAATTTAAAAAATTAAAAACCCTTATGTACATTTTGGAGATCTGTCTCCTTTTTAATTTTATAAATTCATTTATATGGAATAGTGTTTTCTTTTCTTCTGTTAGCGTTAACAGCAGAAATGTCTTCACTTTAAATAGTTTTCGGTATTTATTTTTAATGGCAATTAAATGTAACAGAAATTCAATAATTAAACAATAATTAAAATATCTAACGCAAATCACTTATCTGTTCAACTGTTAGTGAACTTAAAATCAAATATTTTTATATTTATAGTGAACTACACCACACAATCCGACTATGGACTATAAAAAAATGAAAAAAATACAAAAAAACATCGATGCTATCGATGTCTACAAACTTTTTCAATGCTGCCATCCGACACTATGGACTTTTATGACAGGAATCGAGAAGGATATACAAATGCAAAGAACGGCATTTTTGCAAGGCTTCGCAGGTTCACAACAAAGTGTGCCAAAAAAGATATCAGGTACAAAAACAACGTGTCATTTAATTGGTGTAGGGCATTTACCCCTTAGACATTCACCCCACCGGACACTCACCCCAGTGATATTTACCCCAATGACATTTCCCCCAGAGCCTTAACTGAAAAGTGGACACTTACCCCACAAGATTTATCGCCAGATCACAACCACTCATTTAATATTCTAGTTTTAAATTTGTACTGAAATAGGTATCGGAAATTGTCCTAAGTAATATAAATGGCGAATGTTAAGAAACCACAACAAAACAACTTTTTACAAATTAAACTTAAACTTTTATTAAGTAAAAAATTAAAAATAATAATACTAGAGTAAAAAGAAAAACTCGAAAATTATAACAAAAATATTTGGAGTTCAATTCAGTCTAATTGCATGACCTAGCAAATTTAAAAATTGTGGCAACGTCTTCCTCTTCTCCACATAATCTTGGCACAGGGTGTTAAGCCATTCCTGTTGGTCCCTCGTGGAATGTTTTATTCTCTTCTGTGGAGGCTGTCCGCGAGCTTCCTTGAGAAGAGCAGCGTCTACTAAACCTTGGTCTTTTCGAATATTTTCAATTGCCTTCCAAATGGTCGGATGGGCATGCCCCACCAAATGGTTGAAAAAACGATTCCAGCTCTCGCACAAATTATTAATGCGGTCCCCGCCGTCGAGTGTGGCTTGGTGAACATTCCACAGGCGCGGCGGAAACAAAGCTGGAATCGTTCTGATATACAGTGTCGTACTATTGCTGTCGAGGCGAGCTGGAGGCTGGATTTGGCAATAAGCCTCCATGTAGGTACTGCAGAAATACTCCAGCAGCTCTTGGAGGCTTGCAATGTCAGGCATTAAAATTAGAATATTAAATGAGTGGCTGTGATTAGAGCCGTTTGATGCTTAAAACATTGCGACATCGATGTTAGCATCGATGTCAGAAAAGCTACTCGATGTTACCGAGAAAACATCGAGGTTAGCATCGATATCAGAGAAACCGCTATTCCACATAAAATGAACTTATAAAATTAAAAATCCGTATGTATATTTCGGAGATCTGTCTCCTTCTTTTCTTCTATTGGCGTTAACAGCAAATAAAATAAATGTCTTCAATTTGAACAGTTTTCTGTATTTATTTTTAATGACAATTAAATGAAACCGTGTGCAGTTTTTACTAAAGTTAGCTTCGCTGCATAGCGCAAATACACTCCCTATTCTTTAATATGGAGTACAAAAATAGAATTGCGATTGTAAATGTAATTATTATTGAAATGAGAAAGCAAGCAAACAGGACCTAGAAATTATTGTGCTCTTTTTAATGGTACCAATTAAAACAATGTAAATAAAATAGTTTTTTTTTTTAAATGGCTCCCTTTGGTATAAAGCAACACAGGGAACCAGTTTAAAGGAAAACTATTTAACGCACATTGTTTTAATTGGTACCATTAGAAAGAGCACAATACTTTCTAGGTCCTGTTTGCTTGCTTTCTCATTTCAATAATAATTAAATTTACAATCGCAATACTATTTTTGTACTCCATGTTAAAGAATACAGAGTGTATTTGCGCTATGCAGAGAAGCAAACATCTAAAAGCTTTACTAAAAGCTGAGTACGCAAAAATTAAATAATAATACAATTAGTAAAGCATTTAACGCAAATCACTGAGCTCTTCAACTGTTAGTGAACTTAAAATCAAATATTTTTCTATATTTTTCGGTTTTAGAGTGGAATGTTTAGCATTTATTAGATTTCCTGCTTTTGAAAAAAGACGTTCTGCAGGTCCAAGAACGGTGAAGTCCAAGAAGCTGTCAAGGCAAAGAAGGAAGCCTATTTACTATGACTTGCAAATAAGTCAACTTCGAATCGAGTGCGGTACACTGAGGCGCGAAAAGCAGCAGCAAAGACAATATCAACAGCTAAAGCCAAGGCCTGGGAGAAGTTTAGAGAGAAATTGGAGGCAAACTATGGTTCGGCAAACAAGGTGTTCTGGCAGACCGTGCACCGCCTCCGTGGAAAAAAGTCTTTTTCATCACAAACTATTAAGAGTTCAGATGGAAGGATTCTGAAAACAGATGAGAGCGTATTGCATAGATGGCAGGAATACTTTACATCTCTTCTTAATCTGGTGACAGCAACAACTGAGGCACATGAGGTGCACCTTGGAGCAGAGAATAGTCACGGTAGTATCACCGAAACAGAAGTCAGGCGGGCAATTAAGTCCCTGAAGACTGGCAAAGGTGCAGTTGATGATGAAATCCGGTCCGAGATGTTAAAGGCCTTAAATCAGGATGGTATCCTGTGGCTGACTCGAGTGTGTCAGGTTACTTGGATATCTGGACAGGCCCCTAAGCAATGGCAGACAGGAATTGTGATCCCTATCTTCAAAAAGGGAGATCAGAGAGATTGCAACGACTTTCGAGGCATCTCTTTGCTCAGCATTCCTGGGAAAGTGTACGCTAAGTGTCTGGAGAAGAGAAGTCGGGAAATAGCCGACTCCAAACTGTCGGGGGAGCAGTGTGGTTTCCGACCTGGCCAAAGCACGACTAATCACATCTTTGCTCTAAGGCAAATCTTTGAGAAATCCTGGGAGTATGCAAAACAGGTCTACGCTTGCTTTGTGGACCTCAAAAAAGCATATGACAGAGTTCCTCGGGAGAAGGTATGGCAAATGTTGCAAGAGTATGGAGTGGATGGGCAATTACTGGTTGCTATCATGTCTCTGTACGAAAGCTCTGAGATGTGTCCGGATAAATGGCATTAAGTCAAGACCATTCACCATGGGTGTTGGACTCCGCCAAGGGTGCGTACTGTCGCCCCTCTTGTTCATTATCTTTATGGACTGGATAGACAGGGGCAGCCGAGGCGATGAGCATGTTTGTGTTGGCGACTGCCTGGTGGAGAGGTTTCTCTTTGCTGACGACCTTGTCCTCTTTGAGTCTTCTCGCACGAACCTTCAGCATGCACTAGACCGGTTTGCAGCCAAATGTGAAGAAGCTAGGATGAAGATCAGTGTGGCTAAAACCGAGGTTCTGGTCCTTTCAAGACAGCCTGCTCAGTGCGCTCTCCATGTTAGGGGAGCCTCATTGAGACAGGTGAAGAAATTCAAGTATCTCGGGATTGCATTCACGAGTGATGGATGGCAGGAGAGAGAATTGGATGCTCGGATCGGTGCAGCAAGCTGTGTCAGACGTGAACTGTGGCGATCCATGGTAACGAAACGCGAGCTGGGTAACAAAGCCAAGCTCTCCGTCTTCAAATCTATCTTTGTCCCCATTCTCACCTATGGTCATGAGGCTTGGGTAATGACCGAAAGAGTGCGATCGCGGGTACAAAGCGGCCGAAATGAGATTTCTGAGAGGTGTGGCAGGTGTTACCCTACTAGATAGAGTGCACAGCAGCACAGTAAGGGAGTCTTTAGGTATTGAGCCGCTACTTCTCCGCATTGAGAGATCTCAGTTGCGCTGGTAAGGCCACGTTATATGGATGCTGCAAACTGGTCTTCCTAGGCAGTTCTTATTTTCCAAGCCGGTGGGTAAGAGACCAAGGGGTAGGGCTAGAACCAGGTGGCTAGACTACATGGAGAATCTGGGTTTGAGTCCTTGGGTATTACCAGGGAGGACATGCGCCTGATGGACATCGCGATCGCTGGAGATCCTCCATAGGGTTGCTGTCCCCGCAACCCTAATTGATAAGCGGGTTTGAAAAGTAAGTAAGTCAGATGTTCTGCAGGCACTGAAGAACATGGAATAGATAATGCCTTTAATGATATCTGAAATTTGTGCTCTGAAATTGCATAGTACTTTTAACTACTACATCAGCATTCCTATATGACCACAAGTCATCTTCATCTGCGATCTGGCGATAAATATTGTGGGGGTAAGTGTCCACTTTTCAGTTAAGGCTCTGGGGGAAATGTCAATGGGGTAATTATCATTGGGGTGAGTGTCCGGTGGGGTAAATGTCTAAAGGGTAAACGTCCGGAACCCGTCAAGAATACAGTGGATCGCTATTCAAGAAGTGAGATTTTAGTTTATTTTATCTTATATTTGATTAAATTCTATTTTTTCAAAAATTATTCTTCTCATTTCTTGTCTTTAGTGGTTCAACGTATTTTATTAGTGGTTAAACGTCGGTGATTAAACAATCACGTGATTATATGTCCGATGATTAAGTGGCAAGTGATTAAACATTTACGTGACTAATGTCGGTGTTTAACCGTCGGGTGGTGAACTGTCGGGTGATTAAGTGTTCCAAACCGTCGTATCTGATGAAGAAGACGGGCACCGCCGTTGAAAAGTTACCTGACCATCGTAATCCAAGCAACAATGTAACCTTCATTGTTTCCATCTTGGAATTTAGCAAGCAGTATTTTTTCGTTTGTTGGAGCACCAGATAATTCTTTCGTTTGTAATCCTGACCTTGTTTGTTTCGTTTGTTGGAGAGCTAACTCGTGTCATGACCTCCTCTATTGTTCCAGACCTATTCTTAGCGGATAAAGTTGCATATACACTCTTTATTGTTAAAAGACGGTCGTCAAAAACGCACCTAGTGGGAAAACCACGCACAAAGTATTGTTAATTTAAAGGGCAATTGGCTAATAAGCCTTCATGCTGGCGAAATTTTTTTTGAAATCTCTTTTGAATGAATCAAGGACTAAATTAAAAACTCGATAAAATAATTCGCGTTAGTTTCATTCACTAATGTAAACTGTCAACGGTGCGCTTAAGCGCTCGTATGGGACAAACAAGTACTAAATTTTGCATACGGTTTTAAGGAAAATTTCATTGGTTGACTTTCGTCACGTGATCTCAGAAAAGTTTCCCTTGCGGCTATAGGGAGTTTCCCCTCTGTTTCTTATTCCTCTGTGGTTTAAACTGTGACTAAGTCAGTTTATTATTTTTTTTTTGGTTTCTTGTGTAAGGTTACAGTAACCCTCCTTACCCTTCTAAAGGGTTACATGACACTTTCTTGGAATTATCAGTGTCAACTTTCTTGGTGATGTCTCATTATGTAAAAAATCTCACGAACGGTACAATTTCCCACGATCGGTACAAAACCCTACCGTCGGTACAAAAGCTCACAATCGGTATCGAAGATCGCACCATGCGGCCGTTAAGCTTAACGCCCGCCTGGATTGTTATCCACCTGTTGGAAGACTAATCAGTGAAGTAACTGTATATTATCCTTATATTCAGTGTGGAAGACATCTAGAATAGAAGAAAACTGAATAACAGAATTAATTTGTTATTTTTATTAAATTCTCTAATCATTATTAGCTCAGTGTAGCAATGTCTCGACGCTTGGCATGCAGGGAATGCTTGGCTTCCCTGATCGCTGTTTTTTGTTGTTCTCTCCTCCTGTACAGGAAGCATTATGAGTGTTTCTGGCTTTGCCACCAAGGGGCGATCCATAGATTCACTGCGGGATCAGCCTGGGATATAAAAAGGGGAAGCGTGAGCTTCAAGTGGCATTCAAGAATCAGGCTTCCACGAGTTAACTACCCTCTTCAGCTTCAGGATCAGTCGAGATCAGCGAGACCCAGTATGGTAAGGTAATATTCAACCATTTTCTTATTTTGCATTTCTTTGCTTCTTTGTTCTTTATTCTGAAGATACCTTAATGTTTCTGTAACTAGCTTGGTAGTTAATTTCTTGCTTATTTAAAATATCATTGATAATGTAAATTCTAAAGTTAATTAGTATCAAAGGGGTTACATTTTTGTTTATATTTAAGTTCTGAGCCCAAGTATATGCAACCTCTGTCTATCATTATTAAGCCTTTATATTTTGTGACACTAATTGATGTTGAGCATTAGAGTGAGCCAATTTAGAATATATATGCCATATATACACATTGTATTTCCTAAAATTATGTTTTGTCATTATATCTTTGATATCCAACCTTATACCTTGATTAAGTCTAATCATTTCCCGATATATTCACAACCCATTCACCACAAAACAATAGATACCAGGTTTTAAGGTTGGGTGTGAAGTAATAATGGAGGTCATGCTCGTGTTAACTGTGGCCAGTGAGCTAAAGTGAGAATCGCGACGATCATGCTATCGAAACTACAGAGTAAATGTTATCAATCTACTCTGTGATCGAAACGCTATGGGACAACACCCCCAAGATACAACACACCCTCTTTATCTAGGGGGTGTTGTATGGGGAGGTATCTTTGTTCAGACGCTGTTTCACTTTTGGTTTTCGCTCTTTCTTCCTGCGCTGTAGCAGAGATTTCCTGTTTATTACTGTTGATTTCTTGTTTAATTCCAACACAACTGTAATGTACTGTTGACGTTGTTGAAAGTAGACATCGACATGTTATATTATTGCGTTATGGTTCTGCGAATACCACGTAACCTGATCTACCTATACAGGATCGAAACGGGCTGCCGGCATCTTTAAACAAGCTGGATTGGTTCTCACGAAGCTGTACGAGCCGTGGTTGTTTCTATTTCATATCCATGGTATGAGCTCAGAAGCTCGGACCGTTTCGTGACTCATTTTGTGGGGCTGGGGCCTCCCTTCTTGTGAGGTTCTCGGCTTTATCGAAACAGGTGAGGCCACCTCATGAAAACCTATCGAAATGATTCAAAGGTTAAGGTCAAAAACTTTCAGAAATCCCGGTGAGAAAACTGTGACGTCATTTTAACGCGGTCAGAAACGCCAGTTAGCGCTGCTATGCCTAACCGGTTAGTCTAACTGTCCTCACCGAGAAAAAGACGGTTAGCCCAGTGAGAAATTACGTCATCATTCTCTCACCTGTGAGGGTTTTTGACCACAGCCAGAGAGAGGAAACCCTACGATATTGAGGTCCGAGAGTCTACAAAACCAACGAGAAAGAATACATAGAGTAGCTGTATAGTCGCCATATTTGAAAACAATTGAATGTCTGTCCGCCATTTTTTCTTTAGTATAATGAGCGTGGCAGACCTTAATTAAAGCATGGCTTCCTATGGGTGTAGTACAGGACCCTATGACTAAACCAGCGATTTTTCGGGTGTGCTGCAAAATATTTTGTTTGACAGAAGATAAATTAAAGCCTTTTAAGAGATTTAATAATTTTTTTATTTCAAATTATATTAAGTTTTTTTTTGTTTGTGGTAATAACAAAATCCTAAATGAGTGAAAATTTAAGTCTGCTGCGGAATTTGAGTCAAGGAACACGAAATTTAAGCTACTGTTTATTTTATTTTTAAGGATTATATGTGACAAATATTTTTTTAAATGTACAATTAACATTTCATATTTTAACAATTTTTTTAATAGTATCAGCTTATATTGACCCTTGAATATAACGAGTTACCATTTGCCTGGTAATTTTCAAAAGATAATAATTTACACAATTGATTCATTCTGCAGATAAAAATACTGGCTAGCGAGGACGGGAGGGGGGGAAGATGCCGCGAAGACCAAATATGAGAAACGGGGTGATAAAAATGATCATCATGCCCCGGGCGCCGTTTACCCATGCTAGGCAACTGCCTGTGGTTTATTTTAGTAAATTTAAATTTCCGTAATCGGTTTTGCCTATTTGAGGAACCCTAAATAGAAAAGAAATGAAGGGTATACGAAACGCCTACATTAACATAACTTATTTGTAATATGAAATAATGTTGTTTTATCGTTTCAATTAGTACAGTTGTACGCTGAACAAACTACAGCCATGTTCACATTCTATTACAAAAAAAAGAAAAAAAATTCTTTACAAAACTCAAATAAAACCTGGACTTTATGCCACTAGAAAACAAGGTAATGCTATCTGCTCCAACACGTAACTGAGTTCGTTATACTAAAGAAAACATGGCGGCCTAGTTTGCTGCTAGTCGCCGCGAAGGGCGCTGTTTCCAATGGGACAGCCACTATATGTATTCTATCACGTTGATCGAAACACACCGGACTAAAAATACAGGTGACGATTGCTTCGACTAAAAATATAAGGCGACGTTTCAGTGCCAGGGCCTGTCTTTTTCGTCAGCTATGACGCTTCTCCTACTGATTCACGTTTAAAGGGAGGGGCGTAGTTATAAAAAGTAATAAATAAACAGTATTATTTCTTTTTTCATTAAAATTTTTGGAGAGATGTAATAAATTATTCTAAAACAAATAAGAGAATACAACTCCTAGGGCTGCAGGTACTAATGCTTTTGCTGAAAAGGTGAAGATAATTTCACTAATGAGCTAATAACTGAAGAAAATTTATTTTTCATATGGTTTTTGTAATATAGTAACTTCCTTTAGAGAAGTTATAGAAGAAAATTATAAAGACCTCAACTGATTGTGTGAGAGGGCAATCCTTGCTGCTAAAACAGATACCATATAAACAAAAGCATTCAGGACATGATTCCATGCTCTCTGACTGAATACAACTCTATTGAAACGATTACATGTTGACGAGGGATGTTGATGAGGCAATAAACAGAGTTCTTTACTATCTCAATCCATCTATGAAGTATTTTTTAATATAGACAGAAATAAATCAGTACACATAGCCTCTCTTTGATATTCTAAAATGTTAAGGATGCAATGTCGAATTTTCCTTGGCGAACCCAATTGGACACAAAATTCCAGTGCGAGCATTTTAAAGAATTCTTTTTCTAACGTGAATATTTACTTTATTATAAATTTTTCATGAATTCCTATTTATATTCAAATTCAGATATCGCAAAATTTCATCAAACAAACAGTCCGAGCAATGCCGGGCTTATTAGCTAGTAAATATATAAATGTATTTCTGCTTCACTGCTAAAGCTCCTCCTTGGAATGCTTACAAGATATTATTAACTCACATATTTCATTTCTAACCTCAATTAAGGGATCATCCTGAAAATACGGGGAGGGATGGGTGGGAATTTCGAAACTCTGACAAAATATATGGTTAAAAGGGGTGGAGGTATCAAAGACTGAACGTTCGCCTAAATATTTTTAAAAATTCGCCTTGGTATATGCAAAAGTGGTCGTAGCTTTTTATGTGAAAAGATTTTCTCTTTTAAGGGGGGAGGGGATATTCTAATATATTACGTACGTTCATTTGGGGGAGGGGGGTTGATAAATTTTCAGTGTTACAAATGGGAAGGAGTTGAAATTTTATCATTTTATCCAGTAAATTTTGTGAATGATCCCTAAGTTGCTAATTCTTCTTTTCTCATTATGTTTTCTAAATAGACTCTGATAAAATACATGTACACCCTATTCCAAAAGCGTTTTCATCTACAAGGGAAGAAGACGATGTTGTTCAACCGCGCACTTTTTTTGCGTGCAAGCATACCTTGGAAGGGATGGTGTTGCGCGATGGCGGTAGCATTCCAGAAGTGAAAAGCTCAAAAAACATGGCGGTAAGAGGGAAGGGATAATCGTTAGCGGCGGTCGCCAAAGTATAGCAGTTAGAGCATTGTTATTAAGTATAAAAACTTAATTTTGCTGTAGAATTATTCGTCTCATAATAACTTAAAGAATGAGGTAAGCATCCATGAAGGCTATTTTTATTTAAAATTATAAAGCACCGCGATATATACCCCCTCTATTTGGTGATCCCTGTACCGTATCTTCCACTGTAGAAGAGATGTCTGCAGAACGGCGAGGCTGATGTTGTTCCATTCCTGTTTGCAGGCTTTCAAGAGACCCTCAATGGTTGTTGGGTAGTGTCGAGCAAGGGCTCGTTTCAATACTCCATATCCACAGAAATCCATACAAAATCATCTGGTGACTTGACAGAGATATCATGATATAGAACACTTTTGATATGACTTCTCTCCACATAGATGATAGAAAATCGCGCGGAGTTTGTTACAGTCATTGAAGTAGAAGTAGGCTTCCTCCAAAGTGATAATGGATTTCCATTGTTCTGCTGCGAGGTAACTCTCATAGAGCCTCCGATAGTTCCTTTTGTTTACTGCGACGTGTCGTGGCAGCAGCTTACGGACACGACTCTTGTGACACTTTTCCAGTTACAAATCTTTATTATTTGATTTACGGTAGCCTGTGATGATCTTACAGTGTTTGCGATCCCTCTTTGGGTTGGTGTATTTTCACGCTGGACAAGCAGCTAGGCCTTTCGAATGATCTGTGAGGTTCGGCTTGTAGGAACTTCGAATTTTGCTGTTTCTCACCTGTTGGAATTAACCCTTCGCGTATTTTCCTTTTCCGTTTAGTACTGCTTTTCTTTAAAACCGAGAAATTTCGTGTTTTACATGCGCTAATTATAAGCTGTAATTAGCGTCGGAAAGGGCAGTTATGTACCCTTCCCTGTTAGGTCCGAATTTCGGAGATTTTTTTCATGACATTTAGAGCTTTCGAACGAAACACAGCAATACGGATGTAACAGCATCATTTCACGTGCTTTCTGTCACGTGCACGTGATCCATAGCATTCACGCAATAAATCAAAATATCGTAATCAATCTTCTATATATTGACGTACAGTATATATTAGGTAACCACAAAAGTTCTTGCAGTTTATAATTCCGCAAAACAAAATGATGTACACAAAAAGTAGCGTATCACTAGTCCCAAAAGTAATCCCCATTGGGATTTAGCACCTTCTGCCAACTTGTCTCCAGTTGATCAATCTCCTATCTGTAAAACTTGTCGGTCTGGACTCAAAGAACTCCGTGAGTGTATTTTGCAGGTCTGTATCATTGGTGTAGCATTTTCCACGAAGATGGTTGTCCAGAGAATGGAAGAGGTGTTAATCCGTTGGAGCAAGATCTGGGAACACAAAGTTTCCCAGTCAAGCCACTCTATGGTTTCACTGGCCACCCATGCCACATATGGCCAGGCATTGTCTGGAAGGAAGAGTACCCCTTTGCGATTCACCAATGCTGGCTCCATCTGCTACAATGCCTGTTGCACACGCTCCAACTGTTGGGAGTACAGGCCCCCAGTGATGGTTTGGCCAGTTGATAGCAGCTCGTAGTGAACCATTTGGCGTCTAGTCCACTAGACACACTAGACTACGGGGTTCATCAGAAATGGCAAATTCTCCTGACCTGAATTTCTGGAACCAATGCCTTGCGGTGCGTTCATTCATAGCATCATCCCCAAATTCAAGACATTCGGCGACTTGTTGCTGCTGCTGACAAGCCCACCTTGAAGTCATAAATCAAACACGTAACCATCTCCTTTGATACTTCCATTTGTCTTCACTTCTGCGCGAGATGTGATTGACGTGAATGCCCAACAGCCCTGTATTTATACAGGCTAACCTTCCTGCTTCCCCCCTGACAGGTTTTGGACCACACTCTACACTTATTTGCATATCTTCTATCACCTCCTTTTATGGCAACATAAAAACGGCAAGAACTTTTGTGGTGACCTAGTACAAGTTTTGTTTTTAAAGTAAGGTCTGTTTTGTAATAAAAAACTTACTGTACATATTTTCAAATTTTTTTACCAGATTCCACATATTTTAACTAATTTACTACAGGGTCGGGACACATTAACGTGACCACCTCTCCTCGAACATGGTCGAACGTCCCATGGTATGCAGATGAAAAATCATCGCATATCATTTAAAGCTGACAGCCGATGTGTAGTAGCATCTGTTAACACAGCAATTGTCGCCGTCATGGGCAGAGCAAGTGACCTGTCGGATCTCCAAAAGGGGATGATCATTGGCTATCGAGCCAAGGGGGGCAGCTTTTCAGAAATAGCCACCTTTGTTAACTGCTCTAGGGCTGCCGTTGTGAAGGTGTACCGCGACTGGACGAGCCAGACAGTTTTGAGCAACCGAAAACGTAACTGTGGGACCCCACGGGCCATCAATCCTAGAGGCGAGCGTCGGTTACGACGCCTGGCCAAGACCAATTGGCGTGTCCCTGTTGAGCAACTGACACAGCAAATGAACAGTGGGGCCACTACGCGTGTCAGCAACTCTTGAAGTTGGGGCTCCGGAGCAGGCGTACGGTAACAGCACCCATGTTGACGCCTGTGCATCGCCGAAAACGCCTCCAATTCGCAATGGGCTATCGCCATTGGACCTCAGCCAAGTGGCAAAGGTTGCTTTCTCTGATTCGCGGCTTCTGGTGAACAGAATGGACGGATGATGGAGAATTCGCCGGGAGTATCTGAGAACAGGCATCCCGACACCATCGCTGGCAGACGACAGGCTGTTGGGGGAGGTGTGACTGTTTGGGGGATGTTTTCGTGGTATGGTCGGAGTCCACTGATACTGCTGGAGGGTACACTGAATTCAGCTTGCATTTATAAGCCTATCCAGGAATAAATGACATGTGCCAACACCTCCTAAAGAGAAAGCCTTTGCACGGAAACATCATACATTGTTACATCATCTAATTAGGGCATTGTTATTCATATTTCTACCAATAATAAGCCCTGAATTTGCTCTAATATGATGATGTAACAATGTAGGACGAATTCCGTTCAGAGGCTTTCTCTTTGGCTAAGCTCAAAAATCTCACCGGTGAGAAGAGTTAGTGCTTGGTTGGTCAGAAATCCCAGTGAGAAAACTGACGTCATTTTAACGCGGTCAGAAACGCAAGTTAGTGCTGCTATGCCTAACCGGTTAGTTTCACCGTCCTCACCGAGAAAAAGACGGTTAGCCCAGTGAGAAATTACGTCATCATTCTCTCACCGGTGAGGGTTTTTGACCTTAGCGTTTAAGCGGTGTTGCATGTGCTCGTGGTCTAACACTTCCATTATTAAACCGAAACTGAAAGACAGATTTGTAAAATGAAAACAGTTTATGACATAAAATTGGCCGTGAATTTATCGCAATGACGTCATAAATGAGGCTCCCATCTGGTGTAGAAGGATAAAATACATATGCGCAAACAAATCTGCGCATTACATCAAACAACAATGGTTTTCATATCTCGTTAGTATTAAGCAAATTGGGAAGCTGTCAAGGTTGTTAAAGAGAAGGTGGCCTCTATCAGGGTGAACGATGGTGATTGGCTGCTGACGTGTGACATCAACTAGAAGGTTTGCAGCAGACGAACGCCATAGAAACTATAGGGAATAGCGGGGGACCCTTATTTTCCAGCCTATTTCTACTATCTATCACCAATATAAATGAAGAAAAGGTTTTATATAAATAATTTATTGTAATAATATGTGTTTAAAATTCAGAGATTGCAAATAAAAGGCCTATTTATATACAATTGGCACTGAAGTACAAAAGCAAATACTGCAACAGCGAGGCCACCTCGTCAAAGCAATTCTTCAACGATTAACCTGTTACAGTATTCAGTCATTTAGCATTAAGTGTTAATACAGCATTAAAACATCTGCCAGTAATTGTATGGTTGTAAAAATATGATAGGAAGAAAAAAAGTAATGCCTACATACCTGATTACTTTCTGTTTGAGTCTGGCCGAACTCTTTCGTTTTGCTCAAATTACAATTTGAGAGTGAAAGCGTATCCCACGTCGTCGTTTTTCCGAGCGTGGTTTATAGTCTTCAAATGAATCTGAAGCCACTGAACAGTTTTAATTACTTGGTACGAGTGAAGGAGGCGAAAATGAAAGCGAAGAGTCTTGTGTATATTTTATTTTCTAAACTTCTCTCTCAGGTTTCAAATTTTCTCTTAACTTTCGATGTTCTCGTAGTGCAATCTGTTGGATTTTTGCGTTTTAACACTCGTATCGACAGCACATCTCCTCCTCAGGAATTCTCCTGCTCGTTATGAGTGTGCTCTTTTTCATTATAAGAAGGGGTGGAGGGGTTTGCTCATTTAATGAAATTTTGCTCGTACCTGTTGCCATGAGAAGAATAAATGCATGGAAATATAATAAATTCACTCTATTGTAACCACATGTCATTGATTCTATATTTAATACGATGGGTGCCAATGCAACCTCAATCAGTTTGACTGGACCACCCCCCCTTTTCTCTCAAATCATTACCAGAATCCAATGTAATGAATCCTAAGACAGCTAGCTCAACAAAAATGCTCAAACAAATCAATATGCATAATCAAGGACACAGGTTTGGTTCTTTTATAAATGGCAGGCTGTGACTTATTTATTTCAATAAGGAAGGCAAGGATTGGAATCAATTAAATATCTTTTATTCAAAGTTAAACAGATCACCAGTGAGACAGAAAATTAAAATAAAAAGGTCTTAAAGCTAAGTAAAAAGGAAGTAGATAGATCTTATCGTAAAGAAGAAAGTTAATATTAAATTCCCCAAGTACTTATAACTAAGATAACATGCAAAATGTGAAAAAATATCAATAAAACTCAATTGCTCTGAGGAGAGAGATAGTGTCAATTAAAACTCAATTCTAAGAAAGTTCTTCCAAATAGTTCTGTATCACACCTTTCTTTTCATGACATTCAAAATAAATCTTACGCATTTAGGTTCATTCTACTTACAGTTGCGTAGTTTCAGACACCTGCAGACTTGTGATCACTTTTAATCCAAATTAATGCACAAAAACAACTCTTGTGTTAAACAGGCCATAAAATATATCACTTATCACATTGAAGCACAGAAAACACACCTGAAGATAATCCGGATCGATTAGTGAGTGAGTCCACTGGAAGTCTCAAAGTGTCCCCACTAAGTTCAACAGAAAATCTCAAATATGTAGTTGTCTTCTTCTCTCAATGTCGGGTTCCTAATTATGCCTGTCGCTTGAAGAAAATCACGTTGCTCGCTTCCATTTGCTCTGAAGTATATCAGGGTTCCAATTTCCATATTTCTGATTCTAATCATGAATGACGACTCTGAAGAATATCAATTGCATCCAGGTTCCATTTCAAACATTTAATGATTGTTTCTCTTAAGTTCCATTTCAATAATACTTAATCGGGAGTCTTGTCTATGTCAAAATACTTAATGAGGGATTTTCCATATTCCAATACTTAATCGGGAGTCTCTTCTATGTCATAATATCAACTGATGAGTGACGAGTTCCTACAAACCTTGATTTCGGGAGGAAAGGCCACCAGATCGCATTGACGGACTGCGGAAGTTTCGCAGCCGCCGTGGCGCATCTCACCTGACCCTCCTCCCTCAATCAGCCGAGGCGGAGAGCGCTCAGCTTCCCCTCGACCGCCTGCTTGTTCAACCCATGACGACTCAAAGTTTCGTCTTCCCATATATAGATAGATACTGATGAGCCTGCACATTCCTAAATTGAATGAAGAAACTAGCCCAACTGCTTGGCCGACTGTGGAGTTTACACAGCAGCATTTTTCGCTAATGCTGTTCCTCTTCAATTTCCATTAAGCCTTATGTTCCACTCGAGAGGAGAAAGCGCGCAGCCTTCCTCTACCGGCTCCTCAACAGGACTCATAAGTTTCGATTTCCCACATTCGTATTTATGCTCAATGCACATCCGGTCTCCCTTCTCCTTTCACAACTTATAAGTTCCCAAAGTGAATAAATCACGAAAACTATAATAACTTCAAACACTATACGAAATCCCCTTTATGAAATAATTTATGCTCATCCCCTTATAGTACACGAAGACACGTTCTCCATGTAAAATAATGGAATCTGGAATGTCCTTGTCCAGCCTCACATCAAAATATATATACCAAGCACGTCCCCAAACTCCGACATATAATCTATCTATATATA
>JAHWFO010103194.1:0-11637 GCA_023313115.1 Rhysida immarginata
AATGACAGATCAATGTAAGTATTTCCCAATGTACTTGGATAGTAGTCGGGACTATGTTTAAATTGAAATGATGTTTCATAAATTCAAATGCTCCTTCGTTTTGTTTGGCATCCATATTAAAATCGCCCATCAATATCATAGGTATATTCGCATCCACCTCAAACTCTTCAGCTATTTGCTTGCAGCTGTCGGTGTATTTCTTTAAGCCAGAAAACAAGAACATTTTTAAATCGAAACGTGAAGTATTTGGATGTACATATATCGAGCTCAATATAAATTTTGAAGAACCATTTAAGGTAACGTCCACTAAACATAAATCGCCAACTCCATAGTCAATCATTCTCCGTCTTACATTTATGTGATGCTGGACAGGTTTACAGTCTGCTACACTATTTAAAATTCTATAAATTGCCACGCCACTCGCTTTACGCTGCCCATTTGCTGTCTTAGATCGAAGAGTATTGTTCATGAATGCTTTTAATTCGAACCCTTGTATCTGAATCGGTTCGTCCTCGTACATCCAAATTTCACTCAATGCAAGAAAATTCAACTTTGATAATATCTCATCTGTCTCGATGTAAATTTAAATTTGCAACAATTATTGTAACCTGGTCTCCTGCGTCGTTGATAGTCGTAAATTTTCTAACTTGATCGACAAGAGTTTTAAGTTTATGATTTTCTAATCTGGCATATTCGTCAGTTATCTCTTTGATGGTCGGAGCTGTGGTGCCCTTGCCATGATGAAAATTGAAATCGTTCTTTTTATTTGTAATGTATAACCCATCAATAGTTTTTACTCTACTTAGTCCCACATACACCAACTGATTCTGCTGACTTTTGTCGTAGTTGTAAACAATTTCATCAAATGTTGCTCCTTGTGATTTGTGAACTGTGATTGCCCCGGCTGGTATTAACGGGAATTGTCTGCGTTTACATTTAACAGAACCACCCAATGCAATATTGGCAGTCCGTTTGTGTATTGGCGTCCAAGTCAAGTTATTTTGAAATTCTCTCAATTTGGATAACACATGTGGCCTCGATTTAACTCTCGCTAAATTACCCATCTCTTCCATCGGAAACTCAATCCACAGGCGAACAATTTTAGTAAACGAACCATTGTCGTCGTCAAAGTCAGCCTCGATTTTCCTTAGTTTGCCAATTGCTCCATTAACCAAACCATCCTGTACATCAATGTTAGTTGTGATCATATATGCCATTCCACATTTCAATTTAATTGAGTATGGCACACCAGATGTTTCTACAACACTCATTTTATGCAACTTGTCTCTGGCACCAACTAACTCATTATTTTTATTGTAGCCTGTTATTGAATCGTCTGCTAAATTTTCGGCGTCTGGGTTTGCAATGCTCCGATTATTATGGGCATCGACGTGCAAATTTCTATGATATAGTCTTATTGCATCTGGCACATTTTCCATACACCACTCGTCGGATCTAAACCTTTCATTTATAATTTTCATCTCTTCTTCATTAAATTTTTGCCCATTGCCAAGCTTGGTGAGTATGCTTGAAAATTTAATATCGCTCTGTCTCATCACCTGAACGAATTTGTAGTAATCGAGACTTTGCCACAAAGTCGCACCAAACACAAGATCTCTGCTACCTTTGTAAACTGGTCTAACGTTTACTGGTGGCAGTTGTCTGAAGTCTCCACAAAATATTATGTTTACACCGCCAAATGACTGATCATATACTCCCTTAATTTCTTGAAGCCGACCATTAACTTTGTGAAATATATCAGATCCAATCATATTAACTTCGTCAACTATTATACATTTGACACCGGCAAATTGCACTTGATACTGTCTCTGCAACTCATGCGGCAAACGGGTGACTTTCTTGCTTTGCGGTGTGATGCGAAATGCGGCATGTACTGTCGTGCCATTAAGATTTAAAGCTGCTTTACCAGTAGATGCGCAAGCAACGTATGCATTCCTATGCATTGAATTGTGTTCTTGAACAAACCGATTGACAGTCTCCATGATTAGTTTCAATACAAATGTCTTGCCACTGCCTGCTGGTCCTGCTAAATACATCTGTATAGGTTCACTGTCTACCGCACACAACCGATGAATGAATTCTAATACTAGTTCTCTCTGTTCTTTATGTGTTTTACGCATCAACTCACAATAAGCCTCCTTCGACATAATATTGTCTCGTTTTCTAACTACCGCAATTTCACCACACGGATCAACCAGTATGTCATCGTCGTTTTCGGGCATATCTTGAAATAAATGTGTTTGAACCTCGTTCGTTTTCTCGGCAGTTATGTCTTTAGCCTCTTGTTCAAATAATTTTTGTAGCTCTGCCATTAACGCTCTAATGTCGGTATTACTCTCATATTCGCGCTTCTTAGCCAGTATGTTATCCTTGTGCTCTTCAAATATATCTTGAAATTTCATATTATCCAACACATCAACTAGTTCATTTTTGAAAGGGTAGAATAGGGTAACCAGCTCTCGTACATAATTGATCGTATCTTCCATTTCATAATCTCTATATCTTATTATTCTCGCAAAATCTCGCTTTCGATAATTATTACTGTTGGCGTCGTCCTGGTCATCCTCGCCAAGCTCTGCATCGCATTCATTTTCCTCGTCAGTATCGGGCTTCTGTTTACGCGACTCAATCTTGGTATACCATGCTACAAAATCTGCCAAGCAAATACTCTCCAACTCTTCCGGACGCATCTCATATTTCTGAATTATGTTTCTAGTCCAAATGTCTGTGGAATCCTCATCTAGTTTTGCCAGTTGACTTCTTTTCTTTCTAGATTTTTGCCTCTCTTGTGGCCAAACAGTTGGAATGTATACAACATCGCGGCTGCTCTGACACATAGGCTGTCTCAGCAAACACCAAGCTGCCTACTGAGCACTCATCTCTACTGTGTTCAATAATTTCAAACTGAGCTTCTTCATTAAATCTATGAAAGTCTTCTCTGAATTCTCGTCTTGAAGCTTTAACATTTCTCTTTGTAAGTGGGATATACCTCGATTGGACTTGTTTACATATTCAACAACATACTGCGCACAAGAATACTCTTCTACTATAAATTGCAGGTCCATATTTGAATTTTCCGTGGATGCAATCCAGTTTGTCATAATTTTTCTGTCATACTCCGCTTAAACATAACGGTCGGCTTTCGCAGAGATGCTCTAATTATATTTAAATACATTTCATATGTAAAATTATTTTGTGTAAAGAAGTCGTCAGTGGATTCGAAAACCTGTACAGCCAGCACTTGTTTTAAACGCTTCGCCGATTGCTTCATGCTTGCCTTACGAGAATGATTACTAGCCATTGGTAACAATACTTTTGTCTCGGGCATCGGCCAATACGGTATATTAAATCGACAAGCCGATTCTCCCCGCTTAGTACATGTAAACGTATGTTTATGAATCTGGTTCGCTATTTTGTCCTCGCCAACTTCATCTCTGTCAACGGAACACAAATAATTAAGCAATTCAACAGTCTTTGGCATATCCTCACTCACTAGTTCCTTTGGATCGTTGTCTAACCATAGCAATATATGAGCATGTGGACTTCCTCTGTGTTGAAATTCAATTCGAATGAAATGATCTATGACATGACACTTTCCGAATAGGTTACAATTTTTTTTACTTCTAAGCAAAACCATTATTACGTCCAATAATTTCTTGAAATATATACAACATATGACTGGATCCTTATTCACCAGCGTGCTGCGCATTGAACAGCTTAATTTTTCAAATACATTTGATGCGTCCAAATCAGTTACATCTTTATAATATGAATTCAAGCGATGCAAAATACACAACAAATGTGGCCAACGTATTTCATTAGCACTCATGGTTAGAAACATTGTCGGTTTGCCAAGCTGTCTTATCATTGCAAATAATTCATTTTTACGTTGCTGCCAGTAAGCAACAGAGTTAGGCAGACTTTTAAAAAACGCAAAGTTCTTTTCGATACATTCATCAATGAACTGCTTACTCTCAATTTCTTTCCTTGTTACATTTTCTAAATTTCTGACACATCGAAACGAACTGCGAATACCATCGACCACTCGCAAGCGCAGTATCTTCATAACCATGTACAAAATGTGTTGAGGCGTTACTCCTCTCCTGTCCCATCGACGGATCTCACTTGTTGCCATCATGTAAGGTGTCACACGAAGCTCTGGATTGAATATACGATGCGTGCCGTAATATATTGTTGGGAAAGACAACTCTTCTGCATACACATCGTATATTAGATTCATCGGCTTACAGTTCTGACCTGGAGCAATATCGAGACAATGTTCTTCATTCCACATTAATGTATGTTGGCGTGCTGCTAATACATCTGAATCTAGACAATTATCTTCTAACTTTTCCACGTAATGATCTGCCGTATTCGTAGGTAAATTATCCAAAGCATTCCAATCAATTGTAATATTGTATTGTCTGTACAAAGGCTGTTGCTCCAAAAATCGCAACCACGCATATGTGACAACCATATATTAATGGTTGGTCAACTAATTATGATGATGCACAAATGTGACAATACAATAATGCATGTCAATAATTATAATTCATGAACATGAATCAAAATGTTCAAGCACCCAATGTTATGCTTAAAGGAAAGTTACTAAGTCAGAAAGACCACTTGTAACATTGAATAATGCTGAAGTTATAGTATCAAAATATTGAATAAGGAAAAGTTAAAGTTAGCTTTTTATAGGAATCCTTAAAGAGATGATATGTTTATAAAAACATTTTATTAAGAAAATTACTTAAGATGCTCCGCTAGCACCAAGAAAATTAAATCACTAAAGTGCCATATAGTGGATTTATGATTCAAACATCATTTGAATCAGACATTGCGTTGTGTTATTTTTTTTTTATATTTACCAGAATCTTAAGTTATCTAGAAATTGGCTGGATAAAAGTTTTAATGAGTGTGCATACAATTTAATTAGAAGCAGACACAAGAAGATAGAAAATATTTGTATTTTAATAATCAAAAATATAGCATTTAATCCCAAACATCCTTTTCCCTTAAAAGAGAAAATATTTAAGTTTCCCAAAAATTATGAGGAGTATTGCATTTTATATTTTAGATAAGATACAACAAGAATTAATATTACCCCATGCTTGAATCAAGCCAAGATATTTCAATGCTTTAAAGGCAGAAGCTATAGAATACACAAACATGTGCATAGGAAAACAGATATAATCTAATTGTGTGGCCAACACAAAAATCAGACATTGAAAAATTCAATGCAAGAATAGGCAAAGTGAAATAACATAAAGTTATTCTGAGTTGAAACAATGGGTAACCAATGAGATTAAAGTAACTTATGGATTGATTCAACTAATCACAAAAATTCAATGCAAAAATAAGCAGAGTGGAATAACATAAAGTTATTCAAAGTTGAGACAATAGGTAACCAATGAGATTAAAATAACTCATGGACTGATTCAACCAGTTACAAAAACTAAGAGAAGCAACATTCTCTTATAAAATTGAAAATTTCACATCATAAAGACATGAAAAAAAATATAATAGCATTTTAGCTAAAATAAAAAAAAAAAAATTATTAAATGTGACTACTCAGCAATTAACCACAATCAGGATGTGAATAAAATTAATGGGACACAAGTTAACAAATTAAGCCCCCCTTAAAAATTGACAAAAGATATTTTCAAATTACATATTGGCCTAGTCTGAAGAAAGAAGAGAATAAAACAAAAATAAAAATTTAATGAATTTAGAAAGGTTAAATTGTCCTAATAGAAAAATTAACTAAGTCCCGCACAGCATGATGCACTACAACAGTGTGGTGGCTACATGTTAAAAACTGGAAGTAAATGGAATCCGGAGAAGAGGTTGTCTGGACAACCAGAGCAATCTGTATCAAAGTTTATGATGAAGAATGTCCATCTCAACAGATTAAACAGATGAAGGTGAGAAATTGAAAAGTTGCTTACATTTCCTGATATGCACAAAAGAAGCTATTACTTGAATCCATCTCTAAATGCAATCAGGTTGGGATGTTAACACTGGAGTGGCAGAATGGTGCAGGTGGTGTCTTCGCTATTGGAACTGGAGCCGGTGGTATGGCTCCAGAGGGGCATCCTTAGATCGTAAAACAGGCAGGGTGCCCAGGCGCACATGCGATAGGAGTACGGGCAGCCTTCAAGGGCTGCTCTTATGTAAACGCCTCAAGGGGAGGCCCGTCCGCTCACCGGTGGGTCATCGATGTTGAGGGGAAAGGTGAAGAGATACGAGATGTTGTTCGTATCCCCTCCAATGACCTTACAGAGACGCTGAGATGACGAATAGCGTCTCCGAAACGTAGCTGGGCCAAGCCGTGGCCACTCAAGCTGGAGGAAAGACCTAAGATGGGAGGCACCTCTTCTCCAGATGGCTGAGGCTGGCGGAGGCACACCAGCAAGTCGTTGCTGACGAGCCAGCCAAAGCTCCCTATTCATGAAGGCGATGGATGTGGCCAGGTCCAGCTTATAAGCAACACCGGTGGAGTAGTCCATCAGAAATCGCACTGACTGGATGGAGAAGGCAGTCAGGTGAAAATGTCTTGAAAGGCGATCCCAGATGGACTGTGCGAACGGGCACTCAAAGAACACATGATCGATGGATTCAGGAGACCCACAAAACAGGCAACCAGCAGAGCCGACTACTCCCCACTGATGTAGACGTTGGAGAGTAAAGAATCCATGGTGCAGCAGACGCCATTGAAAATTAAACACAGTCCTCTCGAAGGCGAAGGACTTGACGGCCTTCAAGATGGCTGACCATGGATATTCGGGGTGCCAGCGCACAATGTCAGAAGACGCACCCCGGTCGGCCTGCTGGAAGAACCAAGATAGACGCAGGCTTCCCCAGTCTTGTGGGTCTACCTGACGCAGATCATGAACAAAGGTCGCTAAGTCTCCCTGGATTCGGTTGTAGAACCCAGGAGATCGTAGGTTGATTGTCACTGGCAGCGAAGTGGGAACTGGTAGCCCATTCACCTTGAGGAAGAAACGCAGGTGCAGGAACAGAAAATTGGCCCAGATGGGAGGGGGAAGAAGGAAGACCCGGATCAAGGCAGCCATTCTGGCAGCAATGAGGTAGTGCCGGATGTTAGGCAGGCCCAGGCCTCCTCCCTCGAAGGGGATATACAGCAGTTCCCGGCGATGGGGATGACGGGCTGCTGCATACCCCCAAATACAGTCTGCAATGGCACCGTGCACCTTCTTCAAAAGTTGAGGAGATGGCAAGGCGAATAGGCATTTCGATGTCAATAGGGACAAGATGTGTGTCTTGATGAACCTCGCCTTGACAAACATCGAGGTGGAATAACGAAAGTTCTTGCCAAGGCGAGACAAACTTGTCGATAACTTGCTGCCAGTGACGAGAGTCCATGTCGGGTATAAAGGAGAAGACGTATCCCAGCACTGTGATTTGCTCACACCACGTTATTGGGAAGGTTTGAAGATAGTCCACTGTCCACTTCCCAATAGCGATGCCTTTAGACTTGACGAGATTGATGGAACTTCCCGTCGAAGTGCTAAAGTGATCGAAAGATTCTTTATAGATGCCCAGGGAATACGCATCAGATGCAAATAATACTACATCATCAGCGTATGCCAGCGTACGGATGTTGATGGAGGCAGCTGGCAAATCGTATCCCCGGACATCTGGGTGGCGATTAAGAAATTGTAATAATGGCTCCAAATAGAAAATGTATAAGAGGGGAGAGATGGGACACCCCTGCCTAACGCCTTTGGAGAGTTCGAAGAAAGGCGAGTTGGAGCCATTAATCGCCACGCATGACGTGGCAGAAGCATACAGTGCTGAGATAATCGTAGCAAATTTCCGAAGATGAAGATGGTGAAACACTCGGAAGAGAAACACGTGATTCACCTTGTCAAAGGCCTTTTCCTGGTCAAGACTAAGGACGGCAAGAGTCTGACGACGCACACATGCTTCCTCCATAACACATTTGATGGTGATGATGTTGTCGGACATCCTGCGAGATGGAATGGAGCAGGATTGTCCCGGATCGAAGAACTCGTCAGCGAAGCATTTTAGACGATGCTGGAGCACGCCAGTGAAGACCTTATAATCTGTGTTGAGTAGAGTAATAGGCCTCCACTGGGTGACGAGTTCAGGATTCGGTACCTTGGGGAGTAAGATGATTCTCCCCGCGGTAAAGTCCGACGTGATGGAGGAAGGGTCCTTAATGATGGAGTTGAAAACTTGCACCAGGAAAGGCCCAAGAAGTTTCCAAGTCGCATTGTAGAACGAATACGGGATGCCGTCTAATCCTGGGCTGGACTGATGACGGCCATCCATCGACAGAATATTCTTGACTTCATCTTCGGAAAAGGGACGGGTAATTGACAGGTCAGCATCCGCAGTGAAAGGTCTAAGTGCCTCGATCCAGTTCGTCGTGGCGTCGGATGGAAAGACTGGGTGGCCAAAAAATGATGAAAAATGGGAGTGAAATGCCGACAAGATGTCAGCGTCGGTTTCCACTATCCCATTCTCCACCACCAAACGATGGCACCTCTTCTTGTTGGCGCGACGCCTCACCTCAGCGAACGCAGCTGACGACATATTCCGGACGTCAGACGCCCAGGACAGTTTGGCCCTGAGAGCTGCGCCGGCGGCCTTGCGGATCATTAGAGCATTGATCTCGCTCTTCACCTGGCGGATGTCATCAGCATATGCCCCCTTCGGGATGGAACAGCGGAGGAGGCGCAGGATTTCTTGGAGCATGAGGAGATGGCGCCGATTGCGTCTAGCCGCATCACACCCAATCTTTCTAAAGAAGCGATGGATCTTTAATTTTAATGAAAGCCACGAAGCTAACGACGGAGGCAGGTTGTGAAGGTGTCTTTTCACAAACCGAACGAACATTCCCTTGTATTTATCGATGTCAAGCAGAGAAACGTTCAGGAACCAATTGTCCGAAGTAGTACCTGCAGAGGAGGCAGGGAATGGAGGGTTCCAGGACCACTTGATGGCACTGTGGTCTGAAAAAGAGCAAGGAATGACCTCCATGGAACCAGGGGCACCAGCGAAAGTGGCGTCTACTAGAAAAAGGTCCAACCTTGATGACACAGAGGGCCCTTGGCGAAAGGTGGACCCCCTTTGGTTGGAATGGGAAGAAGACGCCCACAGATCGAATAGAGCATTCCGCTGGCACAACTGGTAGACGTACCCAGATGAAAAGATGTTGTTCTCATCCGGATGGCAATTAAAGTCCCCAGCAACCACTGCAGGCAAGGATGAGCACAGGTAGAAGTCCAGTTCTTCAAAGAATGTCCGTTTCTCTGCTGATAAACACGGGACGTACACATTAAGCAATCGGAATTTGAGACCAGATAGCAGGAGGTCCAAAGAAATTACCCTGCACTCACAGTCAAAGACGCAGTTCGACACCACAATGGAGGGGTTGAAGATGATGGTAGCAACCCCCTGTCCATGTGGCGAAGATGAGTTGATGAAGAACTGCGCAGATGGATATTGACTGCGAAGGTTAGCAAGCTGTTGCGAAGCAGCAAACTTAACCTCTTGAAGGAGTAGGATATCTGGCCTATTGCTTGAAAGACGAACCAAGGGAACGAACGTTTAGGGAAAAGACCTTCACTGCGAATTTAGGCTGACGGGGGCTGACCTGTATCTGAAGGAGTCTTGAGCCTCACGGATGACGGAGGAGGCTCAGATGTCTTCCGTCTAGGGGAGCGAGCACGTCCCGAAGAGGAAGAGGGGCTGCGATGATGGCGGTCTACGCAGCTGTCTCGTTCAGATGAAGAGGACATAGGAATCCCGTCCCTCTTGCTACGATGTCGTCGGGCCTTTTTCTTGCGAGGGCTCTTAGGCGTCGCAAGAAGATCCCGCTGAGCAGACGCTGATGGCTTGGTAGTCCCAGCAGAGGATGAAATAATACCAGGCGTAGGCGCACAGGCGATTCGAAGAGGCTGCGATGCCGATGTGAGAGCAGGTGGAGGAAGAGTTGGAAACTCCTCCACATCAAACACCGATCCGGAGCACAACGAATCGTCCAAGATGACTTCAGCAGAGTGGCAGTCCTCCAACAATGGGGAAACATCAGGCGAAGGTGCACGAGAGGAAACAGTCTCTTGCACCACACTAGGCCGAGGAGGGGGAGTCGGCATCTCCTTCCCAGGAGTCGTAGGACGTGGCGACGATGGTGGTGTCGTCTTCGAAATCCTTGGTGAAGGAGGAGGCGACGATGGTGGGGTCGCCTTCGAGTTCCTCGGTGATGAAGAAGGCATCGATGGTGGGGCCAACTTCGATTTCCCCGATGAAGGAGGAGGTGACGACAACGATGGGGTCGTCTTCGACGTCCTTGGAAGAGGACGAGGCGCTGTTGCTCTGCTCGGCTCAGTTGACTTGGCCGGTGAAGTCATCTTTCCTGGTTGCTGGGACGACATTCCTTGAGGCGATGGCGTTGGGGCTGCTGATAAGGCATCTGACCTCTCCTGGCACTGGTGGAACTTGTGCACGGTCTTGTGGCAGAAATCACATTTCCGGAGGAGAGGACAGTCTTTTCGAACATGAGAAGTCTTTTTGCAGTACCAGCAGCACTGCCTCTGGCCTTTGTAAGACACGGAGATGGTAATTCCGCGCATCACAAGGTTAGAAGGAATGTCTCTATGGAGCTCCATGAAGACTACGATGTCGCCCATCATCTGAAGAGGAGAATCTGGGTGCAGGGGGTACGAAACTCTACGCACCACCCCATAGTCCGACATGTAGTCTCGGAGATATTTCTCAGCCATCAGTGGCGATGCGCCCCGGATAAGAACTGGAACGTATCCGGGTTCGGCGTAGCTCAGGTGGACGGTGGTTTGTCCAACCTTGATAAAGTCCGCATCGACAATTCGGTCTGTGACATTCTGTTGCCTGCAGAGCATCTTCGATTCTGCAGAACAGTCACAGCGGGGTGACCCGACGGGAGAACCGGACGTATAGGCGTTTTAGCGTATAGCTCCTTCATGAACATGCCAACGGCGAAGGGGCCGTCGGCAATCATTTCAACCATGCGATCCATGGTTGATATCAAAAAAAGTTTTGGTTTTGAGGGAGAAAGTAGACCTCCCCCAGGAGACACCAGGGGGAGGCAAACACACTTCACAACACACTACTGGCTAGGTTGCAGGTGGTGTCTTCATGCTGGCATCCTAGCTGGTGGTTTGGTGAGAAGTGTTGATAATTTGCAGTGTTGCCCAATTTAAGCATTTGGAGTAACAATCCAATGGCTCATGACTAGCACATGACAACAATGGCAATGTACTCCTTAAAGCTTGAGCATGTAAATTATGGAACAACAGCTAAAATAACACAACAATCACTATTTCATACAAGCATTGTTGTATGACAAGAAAAAATCCTCTAAACTGCTTAATTACAAAAATTAAATAAATAATTTTTTTGTTTTCTACAAAAAATATTTACAGTTAGAAGATTTACAGACATTTGACCTTAGCTTAGATTTTAAAATAATTATGAAATCTAAGCTTACAATATTTCAAAAAAAAAAATGTTATGGCTAAAAAAAATCTTATTTTTTTTACAACATCACACATATATGACTGTCTTATTTACGCAGCCACTGAG
>JAHWFO010103200.1:0-13955 GCA_023313115.1 Rhysida immarginata
GCCCCCAAAGATCTGCTATCACGGATGGTCACCCATCCAGTGACGAGCCGTGCCTGGTGTAACCTAACTTCACAGAAGTTGTGTTCAGTGAAAGCCCACCAGGTTACAGCCTCCCACCAATTAAAATAAATATTTCTCGTTTGTATTTTGAAAGCTACGCATCTGCGTTGTTATACATTTTGGTACAAAACTGTTGTTGTATGTAGATATAAACTTTTCATAATAATGTACAACTGTATGAGGTGAAGCTATTATGAAAAATCGGAGAGAGAGAGAAAGAGAGAGAGAGAGAGATTGAGTGATGGAAGATTACGCTGCTGCTCTACGATGACAAAAACTCACGATGCTCGGCACACTCTTACAATAACAAACGTCTTTACTGCATGCGAATCCGCAGCGTTATACGTGTCCTTCCGTAAGCTTCTCTCTCCCGTCTTCGCTTAGAAACCTTTCGTCAATGTCGTACTACAAAACAAAACGTCCGTCATCTTTTACCCTTACCAAAGTCTTTTTCCTTTACGAGTCCCGCCGACTCCAATAACAACGACGCATGGTCAGCACTTTGAACCCTTTTGGATAAGAAATTTGCAGGTACTGAAGGATCCAAATCAAATGTTAAACAATGAATGTGTGGTTCTCCGATGACGACGTCAATGAAGAAATCCAACACAGAACAACAACGAAAGAGGGAGAACAGCTCAACGTAAAGAAATAACTGAGATAATAGAAAAGGCCTCTGCATGGAACGACCCCTTGCGCAACCTAGAAGAAACGACGCGTAGATGAGGGCCTGTTCAAAGAAAATTAGATTAAAAAAAATCACGAGACATTGACAAGAGACGACAACGGTTCAATGCGACGCCCATCTGCGTCGATTCTGCTTTTGCGATCGTTTTTGACGACGTTGAGGAGGAAGTCGATGGATTTGATCGACGTGCGATATTCCTCATCTCGATATAGATCCAGGCTGTAGATCTGACTGTGCGGACTACTGATGTTGAAATTCACGTCTTCGTCTATCTGCAATGACAAACGCATCAAAGAAACGTCACGAACACGTGAAATGATTAAGAAACGACTGTTGAGGTTCCACGTCATTGAGAAGCGACAATTTAAATCTGTTTGAGTTTTACTTATGCGTTAAGATTGTGGTAGCAGGAGCGCTAGGGTAGATCTTCAGTGCTCGCAATTTCGCACCATCAAACACACGTCTTCAATGGTATTAATCAAGTGAAACAACCTATTTGCATTTGCACTGTACAAGAACAGCTGACTGTAGCTGTCGTGACAACACTACAATTCCTCGCAGACGCACCGTAAGCCCGTGCAACGACTTGCGGAGCTTGACAAAGGTCGAATTGATGGGACTATGGTCTCATCAGCATATCGGTGTGCAGATCGCTTGTCATGTTTCTGCGTTGCTCCATGTCGTTAGCAGCGGTTTACAAAAGGAATGCACTCATGCACGACGGTCGAATCGTACGGACGTTTTGAGCAAACATACGGCATCCGTCGATGCAATGAGAGCACCAGAAACTATCAAGAACGTTGTTGCATCTTGGCCTTGCAACCAAAGTCTCGTTCCAGCACCCACGTCGACAAGCGTGCATGGCAAGAAAAGACATGTGTTTGCGATGTAACAAACATTAGACCCTAGACCAATTGAAAAAGGTGCTTTGCATCGAATCGACGGGTAGGCGTATCCGCCGTGAGACATCTGAAAACAAACTATCTGAAACCGTTGTTTTCGCGTCTACATGACTGTGCATATTTATCCATTGTTGGAAGAATCTTAGCGAACATCTGGATCGACACGTCACAGCAGCGAGACAGTCCAGCCAGCGAGACCATCCATGTTCATCAACGGCGCATGGACACAGATTCCTGTTGCTACCTTCTAAGCACTCATCGCGTCAATGCACGTAGCCAACAGAACTAAGTTGCACACCTGACTAACGAACTAGCGAAGCGATTCCAAGACTTACCGGGTTGAGTAACAGTAATCCCGACGTCAAGTACTTGCACTGGAACTCGAGAAGCTTAGGCTTAATCGTATTATAATCGATGTGCGTCGAACCATTCCCAGAACTTTCCTCGGCCGTGTGATCCTCGTCGTCGATCAAGAGATCAGCTTCCCTAATGATCGATGACACGGCTTCGCTATTGAATTTTCTCGCGGGACAGTGAAAGTTAATCTGCACGAGAACAAAACAAAATCTGGTAAACAAACTCATAAACGACAAACGTCGTTGACGTACGACGAGAGCCTTGCCGCATTCTTATAATTGATTTTGTCGGCCACGTGCACGATTTCCATGCCGCAGCTTTTGAGAGGCGACGTGAAATGGTTGTGCGTGTGGTTCGGAAGTAAGCGGCAGAGAGGATCGTTAAGCATCATGCCATTGCCGTGATAGCCGAGGCCCTCTATGAAGCGCTTCGGAAACGAGACGTGGATGAACTTTGGAAGGCAGTCGACTTGCATCGCATCCATGAGAAAAACGTGTGGAGACATACGAATGAGATCTAAAAAAAACGATATTTTGAAGCACGAGAGGCAGTCATAAAGTCATTAATGCCGCTGGGAAGAGCCGTAGTAAGTATCTTGCTTTGTGACGACTCCAAAGGGGTCATGCGTCTGCACAATGAGGCACCAGCACATTCCACACTGGAGATGATGCTTGTTGCAGTGGTGCTGCGATTAGGAATACTGAACCGTGACAGCGAGTCACTGGTGCCATTGTGAAGCGACATCCCTGAGGAACAGATCAAGCTGTCCAAATGACGTCGCCATGACAACGCACCAGCATAATCCGCACACGAGACAATGACTGTTGCCGTGGCGCTGCGATTCGAAATACTTCTTTTGCTTCAGGTCATCTTCGAGGCGGACCACTTACTCAACATCCAAGCGACGTCTCCCAAGTGGCGTCATGGAGCTGTGAGCCATTTTGTAAAGATCTTGTGCTGTGACGAGCCACAAATTACGAAGCAAGCGTAAACGATAGTGTGTCGTATCACCACGGAACAGATCAAGGTGCCCGAACGGTCAGACTTCGGCGTGACAACGCGCGAGCGCGAGACCATGCGTGTTGTTGAAGTTGCAGTTCAAATATCCAGCAAGTTTTCCGTGCAGCAGTATGGAAGACAAACCTTACAGCGGAAGCTCCTCCATCTGTGACGAGCCCCAAACTGCAAGCAAGTGGAGGTGATTATGCACATTGTGGTGGAGCTGCGATTCGAATTACCGCGTTTCATTAGTCAAGGCGGACCAGTTCCTCAACAGCCAAACGGCGTACTGACTTTATGACCATCCCTCGTAAAACGACTACGTTAATGACGAAGGAGACAGGAGGCGTGAGTAAAGAGTAACGTACGTGGTGTCTGAAAAGCCCCGCACCTTCTGTTCAGTATGTCGTCGGTCTTGTGCGTTTGTGGGCCACGTCGCGACTCTTCAGATACGCCAAGAACGAAAAGTCCATTGGTATCAAATCAGGAAACCATCGAGCCTGCCACTCAACTGGTCCTTTGCGGTCATTCCAGGAGCCCCACCATTACATGATCAGACTCACCCTACTTGGAGGATCGTTCTCCTGTGGCCAGCAGCGCTGATCTTATCTGTGGACTTTTCACGAACTATCTTCCCATGAGCGTTGCGGGAGATGGAGCTTGACGTCTCGTTGCTGCGACGTCACTTCGTGGCAAGACTTTTCAGACACCCTGTACATGATCTTTGGACTAGACAGAAACTGTATTCAAGAAACTTACCGTCAGGATTCGAGCATCTTTTCGACTTCAATAGCACTTAGATGACTGTAAGCTTTGACAAACGGATCGATCCCAATTGCGCTTTGACAAAATCCTTCAAATTCGGCATGTTGGGCAAAGCCGAGCGATTCTGTTGCTGCATCTAACCTGTCTGGCGGGGAATTTTCTTCGCCGTAGGCAACTGATGCGTCGGCGAAGTCGTAGAGGTGTGAGTGATTCCCCTGATAGATTCTGTAGATGATTAGATTCGGTTAGACAATTAAAAAATCACGCAGGAGAGACGGGGGTTTGAAAACTGCAGCAGACAAGCAGAAACTCTGTGTAACTACGAGTAATCGATGTGAGCTCTCCATTCAAAGCGCTCGTGCTGAACCAAGTAGTTGAAGCGCTTTCTTGAGTTTAGCATGAGCACTTGAAGTGCTGCGTTGAGCTTAGAACGAGCAGTCTGAACTGCAGGTTGCCCGCAAGCTTTGATGAGGTGACTTGGGGAACAGGTCCCGGATCTGCGTATCCTGTCATCATCAGTGTGGTTCGGGGATGCAAACGGACTGCGACTGCGTCTGCCAGCTCGTTGCTGGGGACGCCCGGAAATGACCATTCAGGAATCAACTCTAGCTGTTGACACTCTTCCCTACAAGAGTCACCCAGCATAGCCCGGGATATTAGATAGGCCTTAGATTTATGAGCCTATCACGACCTGTTAACAAGAGCATGTGGTCTGATGTCTACTGCGTCAAGAACGGACCTCACGTCGAGAACTATACATAGTCTGCACAGTTGAGGGATATCTTAAAACCCAACAATCCTTTGTGAACACTTTGGGGGTGTCTAAAAAGTCCGGTCAAAGTCCGTTACAAGGCTTATTTTGGAGCCACCAGTGACTGATTCGAAATTTTGACTATGTCCGATCGACGATTATTTATTTTAAATTTTTTCCTGATTCTGACGGCCCTCGATTCATAAAGTAAGGACTGGTTTTCAGAACGTGACTGGTTGCGCTAATCGCAACCGAAATCCAACGCTGCTTGTAATCAGCATGGCTGGAGTCCAATGCAGATTCATAAAGCAACGGCCGGTCGTGATGAGCGTTTTCATAATGCAACTGGCCACAATGAGTGTTTTCATAACGCGACTGGTCGAGATGCGTGTTTTCATAATGCGACCAAAATCCAATGCCAGTCGTTATTAGCACGACTGGCGTCCAACGCAGATTCATAAAGTAACAACTGGTTGCGATGAGCATTTTCATAACGCGACTGGCCCTGCTAATAGCGATCGAAATACAATGACGGTCATAATTAGCACGACGGAAGTCTAATGCAGATTCATAAAGTAACGGCTGGTCACGATGAGCGTTTTCATAATGTGACCGGTCGTGAAAAGCGTTTTCATAACGCGACTGGTTGCGTTAATCGCAACCGAAATCCAACGCTGGTCGTAATTAACACGGCTGGAGTCCAATGCAGATTCATAAAGTGACGGCCGGTCGCGATGAGCGTTTTCATAATGCAGCTGGCCACAATGAGTGTTTTCATAACGCGACCGGTCGAGATGAGCGTTTTTATAATGCGACTGAACTCCAATGCCAGTTGTAATTAGCACGACTGGAGTGCAACACAGATTCATAAAGTAACGATAAGTCGCGATGAGCGTTTTCATAACGCGACTGGTCGCGCTAATCGCGATCGGAATCCAAACACTGGTCGGACTTTTTAGACACACCCTTAATCGACAGGCTGTTAGCAACGAGCTTTGACAGTCGAGCGTCTTTAGCTTCAAACCCCAACACTCCTCTGTGAGCACCCCCTTGTATCTCATAGAAAAAAAGACGTAACATCAACTTACTCGGGCCATCTCCGACCAAAACTTCAAATTTCTTGGCGTCTTTGACCTCCAAGTAGGAAAGCAACGATTCCTGCTTGTTATCAGCATAGAAGATGAGTTCTTCCGTTTTCCTTTTAACGTGATGATTCAACGGAACGTACTCCCTTTCGACAGGACCCTCAGTCTAAAAACAGGAAACGACATTAATTAATGACATAGGAAAGGCACTCAGCATCGCAGAATTGAATCAAATCCCAGTGAGCTTTTCTTTTTTTTTTTGCCCGTAGATGGCGATGTGGTATTCCCAGTCGCACATGGTTACTTAACGCATTCACATCAATTCACTTCAGAAAAGTGATGCTCAGTCTCTTTTTCGACGAAGAAGGACCACTACTCATCGACTGGCTACGACAGTTAATACGGAGCAGTGTCGCAACACGTTGCTGAGGCACAAGCAGACCGTCAAAACGAGATCTCAAACGAGATAGTGCGTTTCCAGGACGATGAGGTTTGAGCTCCAGGACAAAGACCCTTGAGCTCCTTAAAAAATTTTGATGGGAGGTCTTGCAATATCCTCCTTACGCATTGAGCTTCTTAAAAAAAATCTCCGAAAGGTCAGAGGTTCACCTGCGACAAGAAAGTGCAGGATCCGTCAACGACCCAGGAGTTTCTAACTTGAAATTAATGTCAGTGGCGAGCAGCGTGCTCATTGGCAACGAGATTTGTGGTAGGGGGGTCTAAGCTAAGCAATGCATGACGATGAAGCGTGACCCAAAACTTGTTTTTGAATTTATGTCATGACAGAAAACGTCGAAAACTGAGCTGTAGCAAACGATCGCTGGAGCTAACGTTGAAAGATGATGACGCCCCGTCGAGAGCTCGGGAATGCGAGAGAACGAATGCGAGACCATTTTTAAATTCACTGAACCACCGGAAAACCCGAGCTCTTGACAGGGCGTCGTCATCTTTGTACAGGGACGAGCGTCGCAGAAGCGGTTTTGCCTTGGTCAAAGCAACATTTAATCGCGTAGCGCTGCTCCAGCGAACGCTCCATCTTTGACGTTACTGCCGTGACAAAACGAGTTTAACGCTACGCTTGATACTCACTGCGTCAAAGCTCCGACGCGACTGCTGCCAGGTGCGTTGCGTAGCTTGAACTCGCCAGCACAAATCCCGCCAACCAGAGGTGTAGCAAAGTTGTAATGGGCCATGGTTGCCTGAGCTACACACTGCAAGAAAAAGTATACTCACAACAATCTTGAGAGCCCTACGTATGTTGGACGACTGGATCCTCCAAACGACAGGCTGGTCGGCTTTCATGACGAGAATCGTATTGTTCTCCTCGATCACGTTGGATCTTGCTCGTATCTTCAACGAAACTTCCAGACAAGGAACGGCGGAGTCGGAAGACATGTCAATGAACGATGCATCTGCTATCGCCATCGTGGACCAACACCTGGTATCATGGTCTCTGGTGTCAGCGATTAAGATACACGAAGAAAAACTGCACATACACTGCTCTGCAATGAAACTGCCCCACCCATTACGTCATGGAGTCAAGACGTGCACTCGTTTGAACATTGTGTTGCAACGGAAAGCGGCATCACTAGGTCGTAGCACCAGCTCTAGCGGCGATGCATTGTTGCAGACGTAGGTGTAGGTGGCGAACATCAGCAGTAGGAGGCTGGTGAACTACTCTGTCAGGTCAAGGAGATTGCCCAGTGATCGTAAACGACGTTACACCATGTCTAACACGCACTCCATTGGCTATACTTCTTGGACCTTGCCGGCAGTCGATGTCATGCAAACGTGCCATGCTCACGTTTGCCGTTGATGGTGATTGAAGGCGCTCTAGCATCGTAATCGCTGACACCAAAGACCGTGATCCCGAGTGTTGGTCCACGATGGCGATACCGGATGCATCGTTCATTGACATGTCCACATCTGTCGTCGGTGTCCAAATAAAAGCGGGATTCGTCAGCTCACTCGTTCACGACACCATTGCAGTCGTATCGCGCAGTGCTCAGGTGTCAAAGGAAGACACAAAAATGAACACCTGCAGACACTGTCGCAGTGTGTAACCAGCGTGCTAATGTCGCTATTGACACTGGAGCAGTACCGAGAATAGTGATCTTGTCGCACAGTTGCCGCAGGGAGATAGTTCTGTCCGCAGGCACTGTTTGCAGTATCCGCCAATAATCCGACCTCGTTCGACATCTCGCATGGGTGTCAACTGATGAGCCTATACCTGGACATCCTGTATCAACTCAAATGGTCATGTCCCGTGAGCATGCCTGAATGTCATTGCAAAGCAGAGTACATATGATAATCAAAAGCAACTTACGGTCATGGGAAGGCATGTAGGTCGTCAACGAAGCAACCCAACCTGTATTCGACAGGAGCGGGCTCCATGGCGAGCACTTGGACGTTTGGCGATGCCATTTTGTTGTCCATGTGGCACTCGTTTGAGGAATCGTTGGCTGAACGGAAAGAAGGTCGTCGTTAAAAACGATAAACCTTTCAACTTAAACAGGAAACGATTTAAAACGGCAAATCCATTCACAAACTCCGACTTCCAAGAAGATGTCTTTAGAATTTTTCACTTCGGCGTAAGATCTTTCACTTTCACTTTGAAGCATCTCGTGACCCACGTAAACATTCGGCCGATCACCATGTCGGTTTAGAACCATGATTGGTAAGTTTTTTGTTTTCGATGATTCTCGATCTTCTCGTCACCTGCGAGTACAAAACAAAAATTCAATCAAAAATTTACGCTCCCACTTTCGCTACGGGAATTTCACTTATCGTTGCGTCTCGTTAGGATCAAGCATCTGCGGTTGACCTACTTCGCATCAACGGAGTTTATGCCGCGCTTAAGAATAAGCTAATACATTGTTCACACTGCGCCTCAGGATCATGATCTAGACGTCGATCGTTGTCGAGAAGTGAAATGTGAACGGAACGTCATTCGTTGGATTGTGATTCGTTTGCGCGAATGATGATCCGCTCAACGACTATGTTGGAAAACGAGGCTCTGGAGTCTCGACTTAGACTTTTCATTATAGAAATGGAAACCCTCGACTGTCGCTCGCTAGGTGGTGCTGACCAATCACACTTCTCGACTGTCAATCATGATCGGTCGAATCACGATTGAGTCGAATCATCACCCACGAATCATGAATCGCAGTGTGGACGAGGTATAATATTTTGTTCACACAGCGTATCTGGATTATGATCCAGATGTCAATCATGATGGAGAAGTGTGAACAGAACGTTAGTCGTCAGATTGCGATTTGTTGCAACGAATGATGATCCGCTGAAACGTCGTTCGCTTCGAATTATGTTCAATATAGCCTCGACCCAGATTTTTCACTATAGCCTCGACACAGATTACTTCAGCAGTGATCCGCCCAACGACGTCGTTGGCCTTGAATTACTTTCGAAAAAGAGGCTCTGGAGTCTCGATCTTGATTTTTCATTTTAGAAACGGCAGACTCCCTGTCGACTGTCAATGGAGCCGAATCATCATTCGCAAATTCATTACGGAACTGTAAACCGCATTGGGAATAGACGTCGACGTAGCATACGATTTAAATGCCATCATCGCACAGCGAAAGCGATCAGGCTAGACCTGAAAGCAATCAGACTCGAAGTTTAGTACACGACGACGAGAGCAGGAAAGTTTTAGATGCGCCAATGACAAGGCTCACGCACGATTGCAATTGGATTGAATTTTTAGAAGCACCTTCAGTCATGCTAACTGGCACTACGCTTTCATCACAGTTTCGTAGCAACTGGCTTCTGCGGGCATCAAATCTTGCTGTTAGCGAATGAAGAATGGAGCTGAATGTGCTCCTACACTTAACGGTTACGTTTAGCCTTTCTCGAGCCTGAAAATATTTCTCCCCAAACGTACATACGCTGGTTTCCTCGTCAGACCTACTCGCTCTTAAAGTGCCGCTTAAAGTTTATTGCGTTGAACCAAGCGAAGTTAAGACTTAACCAGACGTCCTTGGTTAGCCAAATTAAATGGCATTCTAAAACACAAATAGATTTTTAACCAATTGGATCAGCTATTTTGATAAACTAAATGGATCAGAGGTTTAAATCAGACAAGTGGATCAGGTAAGTGGATCAGCCAAATGGACCAGCAGTTTGAATCAAGACAACTGGATCAGCCATTAAGATAAGCTAAATGAGTCAACCATTTGGATCAGCAATTGAATCGGGCTACTAGATCAGCTACTTGGATCAGCAAGATGAATCGGGCTACTGGATCAGCTACTTGGATCAGCCGTTATGATAAGCCAAATGGATCGACCAAGTGGATCAGCTGTTTGAATGAGACCAGCTGTTTCAGCCATTTTGATAAACTAAATGGATCACAGGTTCCAATCAGACAACTGGATCAGGTAAGTGGATCAGCTGTATGAATCGGTCAAACGGACCAACTTACTGGATCAGCAGTTTAAATCAAGACAACTGGATCAGCCATGTGGATCAGGAATATTGAATCAGCTAAACAGACCAACCGAACGGTCCAGCCATTTGGAAAGAAGCTAAATGTCAAAGAGGTAATGGAAAACAATCAGCCATGTTGAGCGGAAGTTATTGGAACATAACGAAGCAATCCTAGTCCTCGTTAGCTAAGTAGAGATGGTGCTACGTTTTCCACTTAACCGATTGTTAAACTGGTTGCAAGAATGCTTACAAAATTAACAATAGAACGACGGTGATGATGACATACAAAAAGTGGTCTATCTTGTGTTTAATATTTTTATAAAGAGCAAAGGCACAAAGTGCATCTAAATTTACGTATTCATTTGCAGTACTTACACGAATCTTTCCAAATGAAATACTCGCACTACTGGGCCTACATCAAAATTACCATAAACGTCAGGAGAGAAAAATCTTTAGGCATTCCAAGCTGTAATTTTAAATTTGAATATATCACTTTTACTTCAATCCACATTCACATCATTTTAAATATAAGCCTAATTCTAATTAGCTATTTTAACAATAGGCCTAACATTATTTAGCCATTTTAAACAATAGGCCTAACATTGATTATAGGGCTGCCACCTCCCCGGTTTTTGCCTTATTTCTCCAGTCTCAGTTTCAAACAGCCAATCTCCGGTTTTGCAGCTGTAACTGTGGGACTCGAAAGTCACTTTGAAGTTAAGGTTAGGTTAGGTTAATAAATTATAGCATGACCTGCATGGATTTTTATGAATATATTAAACACCCAGAAGGTTGTCGGAAGAATTCAAAATATACGTTCAAATTTATTAAAATGTGACATTATATATTTTGAATATGAATCCTGTAATTTACATGGTAAGCATTTACATATTTTTATCATGTAATTATACATACAATTTATATCATTAATCCGTTATGAGATCCGTGCATTGACGACTGGACCAATCACCTTCTTATTCATAATCTTTATTATTATTTTTAATTGTAATTGGCCAATTAACCCTTACCATTTGTATATAAAAGTGGCTTGGCCAGCCCCATAATCTGTAGCATAACAGCCTCCGAAGATAGCATAACGCTGAAACGCGTCAGGCAATAAATTGTTTTCTACCGCATCTCTCCAGACCTAATATTATTTTTTCTATATAGTGAAGATGCTCGACGAAGCCCAGATATGTGATACTTCACACCTTTGTTGTGGAGAAACTTGACGATTATTCGTTGTTCCACTTTGGTCGATACGTCGCTGTCTGGGATTTTATTTAAACAAACAATCGGTTGTCATAGCAACTGGATGAGTAGTGCTGCATTTGCATTACAGGCAGTAGTTGCCATCCCAACACTGAAAGTTTAGATTTTTACAACAATGAAATATACCGAAAGTAAAGTCCAGGTCAAATTTAATCGCCCCTCGTATGTGGAACGTAGGTTTATATTTTCTAACGTGTGTTTCTGTTGATGTGAGAACTAAACTTCTTATGAGAAAATTAGATATGTTTTCACTTGTTCTGACGTCGAACTTACGGTTTAACGTTGCTTTGATTTGTCTGCTCTTGAAATCGACGGGTTAACAAAATTTTGAGATTTATTTTAGAAATAAATTCCACTAACAGTTGCAAAGCCTATGTGATCTTCTTGTTGGGCGAAATCCTGGATTGTTACAACGAACTTCAACAATGCCCTGTCCGTGCTACTAGTGTGTTGTGTAAATTTTGGAATTTCAAAAAAGGTAGGGGAAGACAGGCTAGGCAAGCACAAGCGTCGCAACCTGGTTTTTGGAATGCAGGAAAAAAGTCCGTAGTCTCGAGATCTTTATGCTGCTTCATCTTAACAATGCAGATAGTGAGATTTGAAATATCGAACCGTTGGTGGAACTGATATACTGGGTGAACAAGAAATAACGTGAGGTGTTCAGAGCTCGCTAACGGGAATTCTATTAGGCCAAATGCAGTACATTTTTGTGTATATACTTAGTGGAACATGCAGTTTCGATTTCCGCAAAAAAAAAGAAATGGTACCAAAAGTCGCCATAGTGGGCGCTTATTTCAAGAAAACAATGAATACCTAATTGTCAAATGAACAAATACTGTACAAACCAACTTCAGTAACAACAATAAACAATGTTTTATTTTTATTTCCAAATGTGTCTCAATGTGACCATCAGTGTGCATGCGGTTCACGACATTTTCTACGGCAGCTCGCAGCATATCTGCATTAACTAGTCTGATATGTATCGTTATTTGATCCTTTAAGGTTGAGAGGTCAGGAACATGTGCTTGATAACGAGGCTTTTCAAATATCCCCATAACCAAAAATCACAAGGGTTGAGATCAGGCGACCTAATCAGGCGACCGTGGGAAATGCACGACTAATTATTCTGTTGTCTGAAAAACGTTCTCGCAAGATCTGCTGCACCTGAGTCCCATGTGCGGTGGCGCACCATCCTGCATAAAAATGGTAGAATTCCAGACAACCCTTTTCCTGCAATCGTGGTATCACAAAATTCTCAAGCATATCGGCATACTTGGCAGAATTGACGGAACGAGTCACTGGTCTACGGGGACTGATTTCTTCAAAAAAGTACGGGCTGCTGATGAAAGATGCAGTAAAGCCGCACCATACTGTTAGTTTCGGTGAATGCATAGGTGTTGGGAGACACACTTGTGCATTTGATGCAGTTGTGGGTATTGATATCACCATTCAAATAAAAATGTGCCATGGCCATACATCATCCACTTCGATCCGTGCTAAAAATCTCAACAAAAAGTCTGTTCGGGTAGGTTCCTCTCTAGGAAGCAATTGTTGAACAGGTGTGAGTGAGTTTATTAGGATACCGTGCACAGTAGTCATCTCCTGTTCCACAACAGCAGTAGGAACTTCTTCAACGTGTTGCTGCCTGATACGTTTGCGTCTCCGGCCTGGTTGCACTCCTAGAGCTCCGGTAGATTCAAATCTTTCAATCATTTTCCGTAAGTATGCTCATCGGTCCTCTTCGTAATGTTTTCAATCGCCGAAATTCAGGAAGGGCAGCACTTGCATTGTCGCTCTTCTAATAAAACAACTTGACTACTAACGCCCGGTCAGGCAGAGTAAGCGTCATCGTCAGGCCATTCGTTCGTGAATAAGGGGAAATCCTCAGCCTTGCTTTTTATTGTCAAGATTGCTCAACACGGAACCTGCTTATGCAACTGTAATATTTGTTTACTTGAAATAAGCGCCCCCAATGGCGACTTTTGGTACTATTTTTTTGTGCAGAAATCGAAACTGCATGTTCTACTAAGTATATACACTGTAGCGTGCCAATTCAATGACACGCACAGCTACGGAAACCCAGACCCATTTACTAGTATTCTGTATCCTATATCACAGACCGCGCTCATAACTAAGGTGGAGGATTATTTTAATTATTTCTAAGGAAGATTAAAAATCAGTCTAATTAGGTTCTTAATTTTTTCTAGAACTTCAACAAACTAAAAATTAAATTTGTGATTGAATCAAGAAGAAGAAAAATTAACTCCAAGCGGAATTGTTGCTTTATTTTTGTTTTATCTTATTCTTTTTATATTTTTTTTTTTTGAGTCAGGGAAAAAAAAAATATATTTAAACAATTAATACATAAAATGAAGGACACCGTCGAACTACATAAAATGGGCTTCCTTTTCTTCGTTATGGATGAAATTACAAAGATCCTGGCGATAGACGAAATTGAATCTTAATAGGAGTAGAAGAATAGATTAATTTTAGGACAAAGTAATTCACTGAGACGAATGCTCGAGTAAATAGTTCCAAAAAAAAATCAAAAAAAAAAAATCGAACAAACGCTTGGAACTAAAAAAAAAATATATACAATTGAAAAAATAAAATAAAAAAAACTGAAAAAAAAA
>JAHWFO010103200.1:13965-30364 GCA_023313115.1 Rhysida immarginata
CGGTCTTCGTTTTTTCTCTTATTTAATTCACGAAAAGGCACGTTACAACACAAAAATGTACCCCATTTGGCCTAATAGAATTCCCGCTAGCGAGCTCTGAACACCTCACGTTATTTCTTGCCCACCTGGTATATAAACTGAAAACACAGAGTCCCTACGACTAGGATAGCTTCAAGTATTTTTTTGACTCACTTGATATCTTACGTCTGATAAGGTTTAACTTTAGTAGCCATTTTGTTGCTAAGGTTTAGTTTTCCCGTTGTGGTTTTTTCTTACCTGTAGGATTCCACGACGGAATATGTACGTAGAGATGTATTTGGATGGCTATGCATCAAACTGTTGCAACGGAAACTATCTTGCTTACCTGAATCCCAAGTGAAGCAGCATGTCAGATTACTGTGTCCCACCTGGGAAAAGAAGCACATGATGCTTTCCCTGGTGTTGTGATAGAAAACGAACGAATGTCATCATAACCCAAACCTCTGCGCATGAAATTTCCTTTGGACCTACATGCCTGAACCTCGTATGAGCGTGAAGATGAAACCCATATCATGGATGACTGACCGCATCAATGCACCCAAGTGTTAATTCTTGCCCCTCCTACCACACCTTTACCCCCCAACCCCCTCTGTCTGAATTTTACGCAGTAGAATTGGGTCTCGCATGTTGGCTTTCGACTAATACGAAGAAGACCACAGGAAGAAGCTTTGAAGTCTGTCCGAGAAGGGAGATCAGAAAACTTAAACCTGGTTGAAAGTAGAAGCTGCTGTTATAAGCTAGATTGGCAACAATACTTGAAACGAGAAGAAAATGCAGCAGTGGAATCAAAAAGGAGATCAAGAGAATTGTTAAGTGTGAAGAGATTAGAATTCCGAAGACTGGACGTTGTTCCCATTTATTAAGATTTAAGATTGTGATAATCACGTGTTACTGAAACCCCGGCTGTTGCGGGGAATTTTTGTAAAATTTTGTTTATTTCTTTATGTAAAGTGCTACCCCTACTTCGCAGGACTGGGAGCCAAGATTTCACCGTCCTTGACATAGCGAGTTGTGATATCGTGAGTTTGTTGTTCCGTGAAACAGTTTGTACTTAGGCCAGGATTAAAAGCAAAGAAAAAGAACCTTGTACGTATCAATGCAAAGGAGAAAAAACCTGAATCGAAATAGTCTCACACGAAAGCAGAAGGCAACTGAAAGATTGTTGTAAATCGGTCGCCTCAAAAGGAGCTCGTCCAAAGAGCCGATGACAACATTTTTCATAGCTCATCCTTCCCAGAGCCAATGGCTAACTTTTTTGGATGACTTGCAAATTTCAAGTTTAAGAGCAGTTTTCTCGCTGAGGGTCAGCCATTGATAGCGACTTTTCCGATTTCGCGACATAGGGAATCATTAGAGGGGTAGCACTGTATTTCTTTATTCACTGAGTGACCAGTTTATTAGCAACACCCATGACTATGCAATCAATTGGCATAGCAATTATGATGTATCAGTTGTCACGTGACAACTGGTACCAATCTACAGCAAGAACACGCGTGTCAACTGCAAGTGGTTTGACCGTCACCATGGGGAAAACGAAGAATCTGAGCGAATCGAGCTCGGGATGATAGTTGGTGACTACTTCTAGGCTTTTCCCGAACAACCATTTCAAGGGTATAGCAAGTCTTTGGACTTAACCAAAAAAACAACTAGCCAGAGACCAACGTTTGGTCACAAACGACTCGTCGATCCAAGGGGTGAGCGTAGGATGGGAATGTTTGTTGGTGCGAATAGAAGCGTCACAATTTGTCAACTAACCGTGGATCAATACTGGATCGCAGAGAAACATCTCAAGAACACTCTATATGCCATAGATTGCAAAGATGGACTACAACAGCCAACAGCCTATTCAGGTACCTTTGATATCTACACAAAGTGGCAAACTTCTCCAAATTGCCCATGATCACTAACAATGGACTGTCGATGACTGGAAGAAGTTGTGCTGGTCGGATGAATCCCGTTTCCTATTCCATCATGCAGATGGCCGAACATTTCTAGCAGATGTTTCCAGTCATTGAAATCTGTTGGGCCATGTTTAGCAAGAGTATTTGGAAACAATTCACGAAGTGTTGGACCTCATGTCTGGTTTCCACTGTTCAGGCTGGTACAGGCTCTGTAATGATCTGGGGAGTGTTTTCCTGGCAGAATCTTGGTCTACTTATACCTCTAGAACAACGCCTTAATAATTAGGGCTACCTGGACATTGTTTCCGACCACATCCATTCCTTCATGGCTACTTTGTTTCTCCCATCAAAAGGATACTTCCAGCAGGACAATGCCCTGTGTCACAGGCTCTTATCGTCTTAGAATGTTACAGGAGCATGATAATGAACTCAACTCTTCACCTCTGGCACCACAGTCCTAATTGGATTTGAACCCAATTGAACATCTTTGGGATGAGCTAAAACAGGTTATTAGAGGCATCGATCCACCAAAGTTCAATAAGCTTCAACTGGGAGCAGCTTGCATCTGCGTGGACAAACATTACGAACAATGTTTCCAGCAGCTAATTGAATCCATGCCACGACGAATTCGTGTTGTTATAGTTGTAGGGATGGTGGAACACAGTAATAGGGGGATGTTCCTAATTAGCTGGTCACTCAGTGTTAATTTTTTAATCTATCATATTTGGAACAGGATCTCTGCCAAGATTTGAGTCGAATGAGTATGCAGACTTTTGGAAGTAATCATCATTACAAGTGAACTAACTACGTAGTGACATGATACTGTGACTTTACAGTGTAGGGGTCACGTGTGTCTGACGGCAGGACTATATATATAAAAAATTGTATAGTAGAAAAATAAAATTTGTTATCAAACTTTTTATTATTATTAGTGCGTAGTCTTATAGTAGGTGTGTTCGTTGTATGAGTGGTATTGTTTGTAGTGCGATAAGTTTTTTGTTTATATTGTCGTTGAGTTATATTTATGCCGTGAACGATCGTTAATAGTCCTCTGTTGGAGCTGCATTGTTAATGTATCTTCAGAGAATGTAGCTCGGCTTCAAGCGGAGAATTATTGCGATCGTTTTCGGCGAACTTGAAGAGCGTGTTTTGCCCTTTTGTTGTGAAAGAGAGATATTTGTTTAATCATCATTAAAAAGAGGGCTACCAAGTTATGAGAGATGCCCGTTGCCCTTGATGTTGAAGACGTTCGAATCTAAGAAAAGGACCAAAATGTAACAGACATTGCTGTTGTACAAGTAACAGTCTATCCCACCGAATCGATTATGAATATAAGACCACATAATTATGGAATTCGATGTCCAATAACGCTTACAAGTCTGTCATTAACAGGGACTTAATAAAGAGGAAAGCAACAAGTAAAATTTCGTTGAAAGCATAAACAGTTTTATTGTTTATATTATTATTATACTTTTCTCTTAATATGGTTATTCGTGCGGCCACTGATTGTACGAGCGAGGCAAGAAGCGGACCATAATTCCTGATGGAACCTGTGCAGTACGACCAGCATTGAAGAAACGAACGTTCAAAATCAATGACGAAATTGAAAGCGACAGGCGTGGGATATGGTAAATCAGCGTGATTACAGAGTAATATGATGTTCCCGGGTTAGTGCGTTATGATGTTTGTTTGTGTGAAGGCCACGGATGCACGCCCAAACTATACAATTATCTATGATTGACGATTTTTCCTCGGAGTTACGGCTACTTTGTATGGGATATATGGAGACACTCGCGGATCTGATTTTGGTGTTTAAAGCATTTCAATTATTGCGAATTAGCAACTGTTTAAGAAATAAGTTAATTGATAATTTTATTTATTATTATTAAGCACCTAGTCATCTCAATTGGGTCTCCGCAGGAATTTGGTTATGGGTATCGTGGTTGCTACGACTAGCAAGCTTGACTGATGCTACAGTAATGGACGGAACGCATATGACTATAATTTTAAAATTAGTAGCGCGCTCCGTAATTGAGTTTTTTTGTAGGGGCATCTACACTTACAAGGAGGGGTCCTGTTTCTCCCCCCTTTCTAGGTAAATAAAGGAGGGGAATTGCGCTGTTAGGCGCAAACGAATGGAATATTTGATTCGGAAGTTTAGGTCTCCTTAGAGCGGTGGTCAAGCAAGCATAGTCACCATAACTCTAATTACCTGCAACGGCAGAGTCCCTTTTATTAAGGCTAGGGTGCCGGTTGTATAAATTACATTAAAAAGCCTTAGCCTCCAGTTTAATTTTGAACCAGAAACATGGTAGATGGGGCCCCTTAGTGATAAAATTAACATGTATTAGTACAATGTATATTTGTTATGGAATGGTTATATAATTAGATGAATAAATTAATGTGTGCATATATAAATACAGAGATATCAGGTGTCATTTCTAGTTTTTGGTCTCGAACTCTTAGCTCTCGCCAACCTCAAAGGCAGTTCATCGAACACCAGAGCATTATCGGACATATTGCGGGGGTGGGGGGGATGCTACAATACACACTGAAGTGGCAATGTATACTGAATTAGTTTGTGTACTGGAACTAAAACTTTTTACACTTTGAATAAGCATACGTAAATGTAATGCCAGACCACTAGGAAGAGATAGAGGGAAGTAGAACTCTTAACAGATCATCTGCTTTTCAACAAAATCAAAATCATGCGACAGGTCTGCAATAGCTTCGGTCTTGAGCTTCTCCACTTGTGCTGATCTTTTAACCACCCTCTCGTAAATGATACTTTGTATTCTGTTCACTTAATGCATCTTTTTATGTTCCTTCTATCGGTCTCGGTGGTTGCGCGATCGCCTCTGATGCCCGAAGACGCAGGTTCGACCCCAGCCGAAGACGACGAGGATTTTTTCAGGGGGAAGGGAAGGGAAGGGAAAGGAAGCCGTTGGTCCCATGTAGTCGTTTGCCGACTGCACGTTAAAGGACCTTTGCGAGGCAAAATTTGCATTCCCTATAACGCCGTCCTGAAATGACCATGGCAGTTGTAAAGGACGTTAATACCAGACAAACCAAACCAATCATGTTCCTTCTGATGGGTAGAGGCAGAGCGTGTCTATAAGCTTCCAACAATCAAATTCACTCATGGAAATGGAGTTATAAACTTTCTTTTCCGAGATTTAGGCATTATTAGGGTTAACTCGACATTTATCGAAAACCCACTAGCAATCATCATCACTATATTATGAACGATTCCGTTCACTGTCCTAGCCATAAACACTGCCTTCCACACAATGACCTACCACCGCTGTAATATTCCTCTATCTGACCAAAGGTACCAAACTGAATTGAGTACTGTTAAAACTATAGCAGGGTTGAACGCCTTTTCAGATTACATGGTCGACAACTTACTCTGTAGACCTAGTCAGCGAACCCTAAATTGCTTATGATCTGCAATTGACTGAGGCCGTGAAAAAGATTTTTAGTGCTTGCAACTTAAAGATTGCATTCGATAGTGGGAATTCTTTGAAAGCACTCGTAGGAAATCCTAAAGATTCTATCGTGCCTCTGGAAAAGTTGGCAATCTGTGCTTTTCACTCTTTTTTTGTGAGGAAATGCTGTTGTGCACAGCTCTAGAAATATAGTGTGATTCAAAATGATAGCACCACAGAGGAATACGCCAAGTACTCAAAACAAAAAACATACATGTTAATCATTATTTATTTTTTCTTTTGTATGACACTACTGGTAAACACAAGTTTTCTAATATGAAAATTGCAAATCACATTATCAATTTAATCAACAAAAACATAAATTTGCCACTTGTAAACTGTAGCACCACCAATCCCGCTCTACCTAATGAGACCAACCTGTGGCACCTATTTTGCATACAAGGTAAGAAATGATAATGAGAAACATGAAAACCAAATAATTTTTCATTTCCGTGTGAAACAATTCATTTCCGCTACTTCTTCCAATGGGTCGTGGTAAACAACTGACACAGTTTGAAAGAGATATATACAAAGCTGGACATTCTCCCAGAAAAATTGGCAGGCGAATCAAGCGTTCCCATAAAGTTGTCAGCAATTTCATTCATTTGGGACGAAAAAATCAACTGGGCGCCATCCTGCTTTTTCAACACGGCAAAAAAGATTTGTCATAAAAGAGCTAGCGCACTCTCAATCTAGCACACGATCTGTTGCATCACATCCTGCAATTCAGGTATCACAGTCCACAATTGTACGAAATGAGAAATCTTGTAAATGGCTTGCATACAAAAAACTGAAAGTGTTGCCTGCACTGAAACCACAACGAGTGGCCTGGGCTCGTGAACACATGACCTGGAAAACACAGTGGGACACAGCCATCTGGAGTGATGAGAAGAAGTTCAACTTAGATGGTCCGGATGGCTGGTCCTACTACTGGCATGATGTCGGAAGATAAGAGTCGCTGTTTTCAAAGCGTCAACAAGGGGGTGGATCTTTAATGGTATAGGCAGGATTTAGCTCTCGTGGCAAAACAATCCTTGCTTTCCCTTCTGGTAAAATGAAGGCTGTAGACTATAAGGAGTTGCTAGGAGCTCATCATCTGCCTGTTGCAGAAATCCTGGGTGGACCGATCTTCATATATCAACAGGACAGCGCAGCTATTCATACAGCAAAAAATACCTGGGAATGGTTCCTGCAGAATGGAGTGTGTGTGTGTGTGTGTGTCGTGGAATGGCCACCACTTTCCCCAGACATTAACCCGATAGAAAACCTGTGGGGAATCCTGGTAAGAGCGGTCTACAAGGATGAAAGGCAGTTTCAATCCATTGCAGAACTGAAGCAAACAATTTTGTTGTCTTGGGATTAAATTAACAGTCAACAGTTGCAACAATGCCTACGAGAAATGTTTAAGCTGATCTTAAAACAGGAAAGTCACATCGGGTACTAGTAATATTTGGTTCCTTCAATTTCAATACTGGCGCTATCATTTTGACTCAGTTTACAAGTGCCAAATTTATGTTTTTGTTGATTAAATTGATAGTGTGCAATTTCCATATTAGAAAACTTGTGTTTACCAGGAGTGTCATACAAATAAAAAAATATATAAAAGATTCTTATATATGTTTTATGTTATGAGTACTTGGCGTATACCTCTTTGGTGCTATCATTTTGACTCGCACCTTATTACTGGGCTTTGAAAAAGTTCTGTGACACTGTTTACATCCCCCAAAAAATAGACTGCTAATGATTTGGATAATTTCATTTCGACAAAAGGATCAAATAATATATTGGATATTACGTGTTAACCTCTGAGTGATCCTAATGTCCACGACAAAAGCGATGGAAAGGAAACGAGTAGAGATCGCTGCTCTCCTGCGCGCGGGCCACACGAAGTCCGAGATTGTCAAGCTCCGCAAAGTCAGCCGGATGACCATCCACAGAGTTGCGGACAGGCTCAAGAATGGGAGAGACCTCAAAGATCAACCTCGTTCAGGTAGACCTCAAGTCGTCAATTGTTTCGCTGTGAAAAAATCCTTCGAACATGACCCGAAGCTCAAAATGACTGCGCTCGCAAAGAAAAAGAAAATTTCGGTGTCCAGTGTCCAGAGCGGTAAAAGAAGAAGGTGGAAAGAGCGTGAGGCCTCTGCTGACGGATCGGATACGGGAACAACGTCGGGAGCGCTGTCGCCATCTTCTCAACGACAAGAAGAGTCATGGCGAGCGAATTGTCATTTTCTCTGATGAAAAAACCTTCATGGTCGATCCTGTCGTCAACAAGCAAAACGACTTCGTGGTAAGCTTCGGCTAGGACATCTCCAAGGTCCGCTACGTGTTTGCAACCAAGCACCCGGCCTCTATGATGATGCTCGGAATCGGAGCGTCGAATGGCGAGAAAATACGACCCGTGTTGTTTCCAAGTGGATATCGGATAACGGCGGCTGATTACAAGGACATCCTGGCCACAAATATCTTATCCTGGGTGAAGAAATGCGGACTACATCTTTGAACAGGACGGTGCCCCTGCGCACACGGCCAACACTGTGCGAAACAGGTTGGGGTCCAACATGACCTTCTGGTCGAAGGGCTTTTAGCCTCCTCAGTCGCCAGACCTCAATCCACTTGACTACAGCATGTGAGCGCAAGTCGAGCGGAAGGCCTGCTAGGTCCGTCACAGCATCGTCGACGAGCTGAAAACATCTGTCAACACTGTGTTAATCAGAATGAGGAAGGACTACATTCGCAAAGTTTGCAAGGCTTTTCGGCATCGTCTAGAGTCGATTTGGCTTGAAAGTCTTTTTGTTGAAATGAGTCGAGCACTTTTGCGATTCACACTAGATCTGCTCAATTTTATCAAAACAATGACCTTTTAACTGGATCTTCATTTTCGGAAAGAGGGCAGTGTCTGCAGAGCCAAATCTGGTAAATAGGGTGGGTGTGAAAGCGAAGTCGTGGTTGCTTTCTAATTTATTAGTTGGCCATGAATTATCAGTTCCACTCTCTACTGTTAATGGGATCATCAGCGTTTCAGAGAAATCGGAAAAACAGAACCAGGGACTGCACCAGGTAAGCAGAGATTATTGATGGTTAGGGACCTAATATCCATGATAAAGTCAGACAATCTCTTGTAAAGTAGAGAGCATAAAAATTGGAAAGAACCAAAACAAGTGTTTTAATATAAGGAAACGTGACATCCATACAAGTAAGGAAGTAAGGTACCATTATTTACCTTTAACATTTGACAATAAGTGTACTACAAACTCATTTCTTGATTTTTCCTCCTTGTTTTTGCAAGCACTCCTGCAATTTGCCGGGCATGCCATCGAAAAATGACTCCAACAGATCATCTAAATATTGTCCTTCATTTTTTCCTATCAGAAGTTCCCAGTCATTGAAATCTGTTGAGCCATATGTGGCAAGAGTACATTTATTAAATCTGTGGATAGTGTACGGCCAACTGTGCAATACGGCATCGATCATTACCCTCTACTATCTTGGGTCTACCTGATCCAACGTTGCATTCAATGTCTTCTCCTGAATCCAGTTTCTTCATTGATCGGTAACATGTTCTCAAGGGTATACCTCATCTTTCACTAGCCTCCTGTCTATTTCTGATGCCACTTTTCCAAAGAACCCGGAGTGTGTTTCTATTCTTCTGCTCCATTGCTCAAACTTACTTACTTTTCAACCCGCTTATCCGTTAGGATCGCGAGGGCAGCAGCCCTAAGGAGAATCTCCAGCAATCGCGATCTTCCGCCATTAGGCGCATGTTCTCCATGTAGTCTAGCCAGACGCATGTTCTCAGAAATCTCATTAATTGTACCCGCTTGTACCCGCGATCGCACTCTTTCGGTCATTACTCAAGCCTCATGGATGGTGAGAATAGGGACAAAGATAGATTTGAGGACGGAGAGCTTGGCTTTGTTACCCAGCTCGCGTTTCGTTACCACGGATAGCCACACTTCACGTCTGACACAGTTTGCTGCACCGATTCGAGCATCCAATTCTTTCTCCTGCTGTCCATCACTCGTGAATGCAATCCCGAGATACTTGAATTTCTCCACCTGTCTAAATGGAGAGCGCACTGCGCAGGCTGTCTTGAAAGGACCAGAACCTCGGTTTTAGCCACACAGATCTTCATCCCAGCTTCTTCGCATTTGGTTACTGCAAACCGGTCTAGTGCATGCTGAAGGTTCGTGCTAGAAGACCCAAAGTAGAAAGGTCGTCAGCAAAGAGCAACCTCTCCACCAGGCAGTTACCCACACAAACACGCTCATCGCCTCGGCTGCCCTATCTATCCAGTCCCTAAAATAACGAACAAGAGGGGCGACAGTACGCACTCTTGGCGGAATCCAACACCAAGGTGAACGGTCTTGACTTAATGCCTTTTATCCGGACACACATCTCAGAGCTTTCGTCCATAAATTAACTATGCAACAACCTTGCGTTAGTTATATGGCCTCAATGCGATATACCTGCTCTACCTACATTTATAAGGAACCCATTTACCGATTTTGTATGTTGTAAGGTCATTATTTTACATGCACTTTAACATTATTTACATACTGCAGTTTTACGATTTTTTATGCTTCGTACTTTACGTGGTCACCGTTCCCATTGCAATGAAACAAAGTTTTTGAAAAGCTGATTTATAAATGTTAGGGCTACAATTTACTGTATTTGTGGACGTGTGCTGCCATTTCTTGGCGAGATGCTCAACCAATCCCGGAAGTTGTTGACCGCACCTCATATTTTTATTTATAAATTAAAATTTTAATTTTTAATATTAATGTTCACGATATTGGTAGTAACTTTACAGTATAACATAGGGACGACAGAGATTCCAACTAGTTTCGCCTTTTATTCCTGGCTTTATCAAGGATAACACGACAAGAGGCTCGCAGGCCTTATATACAGAAACAAGGTACATGCGAAGGGATTGGAGGGTGGAAATAGAAAGTGAACCAATATAGAAAATAGGAAAACCAATAACAGAAATTACTATATGAAACCAAGATCAGAAAATACTAAAAAAACCAATAACAGAAATTATTATAGGAAACCAAACAAAATGATAAAAGAGGAAAGCAAACAAATCGCGGACAGAAAAGAGAGCATATCTTTTGTCAGAAGACAAGAAGATTTACAAAAGAGAATGAAAGTAAAATTATATAAAAATAAAAATAATAATAATAATATCTGAAAATAAATAAATTATATAAGGTCAGAGACTGAGTTAAGTAAGACATAGACATCAAAATCCGTTTGGCAATTGAGGAGGAGGCCAGGGGTAGATCTCTTGGCTTTAAATATCTCTATTGACTCAAGGGTCGCAGTCTTGAACGGGTCGTTGCATTTATGTAAGATGGACATCACTTTATCTTGGGTTTCCAAAGTATGTCCGGAATCGGTCAGATGGTTGGCATAGTGGGAATTACGATCGCGTTTCTCGTAGGAGTTGACGTATTCCTTGTTGTGTTATCCTTGATAAAGCCGGGAATAAAAGGCGAAACTAGTTGGAATCTCTGTCGTCCCTATGTTATACTGTAAAGTTACTACCAATTTCGTTGATAGGAACAGTATTATGAACCCTTATCTCACCAATATTAATGTTACTTACTTACTTACTTTTCAAACTCGCTTATCCGCTAGGGTCGCGGGGGCAGCAGCCCTATGGAAGATCTCCAGCGATCGCGATCTTCCGCCATCAGACGTTTGTCTTACCTAGTAATATCCAAGCCAGATTCTCCATGTAGTCTAGCCACCAACTAGCCTGGTCTCCACCAACCCCTCGGACTCTTACCCACCGGCTTGGAAAATAACAACTGCCTAGGAAGACTAGTTTGCGGCATCCGTATCACGTGGCCATACCAGCACAACTGAGATCTCTCGATGCAGAGAAGCAGCGGCTCAAAACCTAAAGATTCCCTTATTGTGCTGCTATACACTCTATCTAGTAGGGTAACACCTGCCACACCTCTTAGAAATCTCATTTCTTGTCCCCCCTTGTACCCGCGATCGCACTCTTTCGGTCATTACCCGAGCCTCATGATCATAGGTGAGAATGGGGAGAAAGATAGATTTGAAGACTGAGAGCTTGGCTTTGTTACCCAGCTTGCGTTTCGTTACCACGTCTGACACAGCTTGCTGCACCGATCCGAGCATCAAATTCTTTCTCCTGCCGTGCATATTAATGTTTATTATCATTATTAACTTTGTTTCCTTCCCCTCCCTCTCGGCTTCTTGTTTCATTGGCCCATTTGTTAACTTATGTCCATGAGCCTTTTTGGTTTTTTCTTTATTCTTTTACAGTTTAAAATAGACACATTCGGCAACTCAGATCTGATTGGTTGACTGCTCAGAAAACATGTTTGACATCATAATCTAGTCAGAATCGTCATGTAAAGGTCATTGAAAAATTCTTACCTGGGAAGTCGGCAAATTAACCTATGACGTAGCTTCTTTAGCCACTGCAGCAGTGGTCACGGGATTTTTTTTCCTTAATCCGGGGCAGGAGTTCTCAAATTTCAAATACTGTGAAATTATATAGCTGTGTCTCTGAGAAAAAAAAAATTAAGAAAATGTAAAAATAATTAAGCTGTACTGCAATATTTCCGCCAATGTGCCGTGAGAAATAGAAGTTTGAGAATCCCTTTACTAAAATCAACAAACTTTTCGCTACAAAACTTTTCATTATGCTTCCCTTCTACTGCAGGAAAGTGATTGTATTATTATTATTATTTACTTTTCTTCACTTTCGAAAATGGCAACAGCTGATGATACAGGGTGAGCCAATGAAAGGGCACGATTTGGGAACGCTACTGCAGAAATGTAGAGGGCATGCGTGCTTGGGTCGTCAATGTAGTGAATCTAGAGAGTGTGAAGTTATATTGCGTTTCATTGCAACTTCAGTGTGTTAGAACAGTTACGGGACCGAATAACATGTAGTTGATCCAGGGCGCATTCGATATGTGCACACAAACCGCACCTAATGACATCAATCAGTGCGAGCAGTGAAAAAAGTGTAGTGCATTTTGTGTGTGTCATGGAAAACAGGAAAGAGCACGAAAGTGGGATGTTCACCTCACCCGTGCTATCCTGAATAGTATGCGTACTGCTGAAATTAAAACTCAACATAATATCTGTATTCATATAACAAGCCGAAATCGATCATTACACAGGTAGATTTCAATGTCAGTTTAAACGATATGCAGAATTCAATTATTTTTTTACGTGTTGGCTCTTTAACAGTAACAAAAATTCCGAACTATCTATCGCTACATTTCAAGCTCTAGGGCAGCACCATCTTGCAACGCACTAAACGACTCTGCTCCTAACCTAGGGTCATTTAGTGCATGCACTAGCGATGACTTTCGCATGAGGCTTTTTCTTTTGGGGATACCTAAAATCAAAAATGTTTCAAAGTTACCTCCTCAAAGCCTCTGCAGGTATTAAAAGAAAAGATTCGTGCTAAAGTGACCGCAGTATCGCAAGAAATGCTGCGCAATGTTATGGGCAGCTTTGCAACGAGGCTGCAAGAATGTGTGATGCAACATGGAGGCCACCTTCCAGACATTATTTTTAAAAATTAACGATTGTGCACAGACACATTTCCATTCGTGTAGATTGTTTTCATCAATAAAGTTTACAACAGATTATTTTTTTAATGTTTTCTGATTTTTTGAAATCGTCCCGTTTCATTGGTTTACCTTGTAGTAGCCTTATTAACACAGTTTCGATGGGCTCAGGGCAGTGACGTACTTACTTACTTTTCAAACCCACTTATCCGTTAGGGTCGCGGGAGCAGTAGCCCTGTGGAAGATTTCCAGCGATCGTGATCTTCCGCTATCAAGTGCATGTCCTCCCTGGTAATACCCATGCGACTCGAACCCAGATTCTTCATGTCGTCTGGCCAACTGGTATCCACCGACCCCTTGGACTCTTACCCACCGGCTTGGTAAATAACAACTGCCTAGGAAGACCACATTGCGGCATCCGTATCACGTGGCCATACCAGCGCAACTGAGATCTCTCAATGCGGAGAAGTAGCGGCTCAGCACCTAAAAACTCCCTTTATGTGCTGCTGTGCACTCTAACCAAACACCAGCCACAACTCTCAGAAATCTCATTTCGGCCGCTTGTACCCACGATCGCACTCTTTCGGTCATTACCCTAGCCTCTTGATCATAGGTGAGAATGAGGACAAAGATAGAATTGAAGACGGAGAGCTTGGCTTTGTTACCCAGCTCGCCACAATTCATGTCTGACACAGTTTGCTGCACCGATCCGAGCATCCAATTCTTTCTTCTGCCGTCCATCACTTGGGAATGCAATCCCGAGATACTTGAATTTCTCCACCTGTCTCAATGAGGCTCCTCTAAATGGAGAGCGCATGAGCAGGCTGCCTTGAAAAGACCATAACCTCAATTAAAGACACTTTGATCTACATCCCAGCTTCTTCACATTTGGCTACTGCAAACCGGGCTAGTGCATGCTGAAGGTTCGTGCGAGAAAACCCAAGGAGGACAAGGTCGCCAGCAAAGAGCAACCTCTCCACTGGCAGTCGCCCACACAAATACGCTCATCGCCTCGGCTGCCCCTATCTATCTAGTCCATAAAGATAATGAACAAGAGTGGCGAGAGTACGCACCCTTGGCGGAGTCCCACACCAACGGAGAATGGTCTTGCCTTAATGCCATTCATCCGGACACAGATCTCAGAGCTTTCGTACAGAGACATGATAGCAACCAGTAATTGCAACCCATCCACTCCATACTCTTGCATCACTTGCCAGAGCTTCTCCCGAGGAACTCTGTCATAAGCTCAGTGCAGTGACGAATTTATTATTACTCGCAATGTTCATTGTCAAGCAAGCCAAATTACATTGCTTTTCGAACCATCTAATCATCTATTCTGCAGGTTGATGTCACTTCAATCTTAAGTCAGTTTTTGTGTTTGGCAGTTCAACTCGGATGCAATCGCAATAGCTCACATGACATATTCAGACCTGACTGGCAGATTCGAGTTGCTGAAAACTCCAAATAGCCCTTTCACCTAATATTTACTTGTTCGGAGATTAAATTTGAATACATTTAACATTATAATTATGGTTGGCTTTTGCAGGGAGGATTATCAAGACACGACAAGGATATGATTATGGAGTGCCAAGACCTAATGAAATGTCATATTCACATGGCAATGAATACGGGAAAAAAGGCTTAGTAATTATAGCTATCGCAGCCATAGATGTCGCCATTGAGAAGTAGCAATAGCCAATTAGATTCAAGCATAAGTTGATCAGTTAGGTTTTCCTGGGTTCTAGTGAAAGTTGAACCATCATAGTCTCACGATGTTTAAACAAACAAAAGAGAAGTGATATGGGAAGAAGTAATTTTAATTTGCTTAACATATTTCGAAAATCTTCATCAGAGGCTGTCTTGTTAAATATTTGAAGCTAGGAAGACTGTCCCTTATATATTGATAGAGATGGTGGACACTTCTTAAAGCGTCGACCTATTATGGGGCTCTTCCACTTTGTTGCTGGTCTTTGAGTTTAATCAGGTAGTTGATAATTCTGTCTCTCTCAAAGGATGTTTTGCCAATAAGAAGGATACTGTTGCGCCGAAGGTGTCGCATTTCTTTGTTGAGAATCTTGCCTTTGTCAGATCCTTTCCACTGGATCTCCATGCATTCATCGATATGTATCTTGCGATGTCCGGCTTTGATGAGGTGGTAAGCCGACTTCCTGTCACCATTTCTCTATGACCAATGGTGATCCTTGAATATTTCTTGGAAAGACCTGGCCGAGGAGCCAACTTAGACAGCATCCTGACAGCACAGTTTGTAAACACAGTTTTCTTCGGGATGGGTTTAGAATCCTCCTGGCATTGTTGGCAGTGCAGGTCTTATCCTTGGAAGAGTCTAGATACACGGTGTATGTACTATTCTGTGTACGACTATGTGGTAAAATTATCAGGGACAGTCTTCCCAGCTTCAAATTTGTAACAAGACAGCCTCCAATGATGAAAATTTTCTAAATGCGTTAGGTAAATTAAAATTTCTTGTTCCAATATGACTTCTTGATTCTTCTTTATTTGTTCATCACGTCTAACCTGTTGATAACAGATTTCTGCCTCTATCAGGAGGATTTTGTGGCCTGATCATGTGACAGTGGTCTAATTCCTATATTACTGTTTGTTAACCGATACATATGGGCATCGGTTCATGCAATCAATAAGAGAATGAATCTGATTGGCCCCTTCTTTCGTTGTGAGAGCTATATATGAGGGGGGGGGGACCCAAAAATAACTGGACTGTTGCTCTGAAAAGTTAATAAGTTTATTACAAAATTCTTACAGTCTCCTTCAAAGTACTCTCCATTAGACGCGATGCATCTGTCCAGTCTTCTTTCCCACTGTTTGAAGCACATCTGGAACTCTTCATCTTTGATATCGTCCAGTGCCCGCTGCAAAGCTGTTTTTACAGCCTCCAAATCATCGAGGCAGTGCCCGTTTAGATTTTTTTTTATTCTCCAGAATAGTAAAACGTCATTCGAGGTTAGGTCTGGCGAACATATTGGTTGGGCAACGATAATCCATCCCTTAGAGCCCAAATAGCTAGTTTCTGTCTCTTACGAAATTTCGTCGATCGTGAAACGACGATCCTCGTGAATTTTTCCATGTTTTCGTCGTTTCGAGATGATGGACGCCCAAAACGAGCAAGATCCTTAACACATATTTCACCACGTTTAAAGCGTCGAAACAACTCAAAAAGTTGTGAATGGCTCATAGCATCTGTCTTGAATGCCTGTTGAAGCATTTGGTAAGCTTCCATTGATGATATTTCAAGCAGGAAGCAAAATTTCATACACACTTTGTTCCTTTAAATCTGCCATATCGATTTCGCAGATAGTAAACGAGAACAGTTGAGAGTAAGGCCTGGGTCACACTGGCGTAAAACGCCACGTAAATACGCCGA
>JAHWFO010103224.1:0-12216 GCA_023313115.1 Rhysida immarginata
TCTCTTACCCACCGGCTTGGAAAATAACAACTGCCTAGGAAGACTAGTTTGCGGCATCCGTATCACGTGGCCATACCAGCGCAACTGAGATCTCTCAATGCGGAGAAGTAGCGGCTCAACACCTAAAGATGCCCTTTTTAGCGGCATTTAAAGCATAATTACTCCACTTTACTTTCTTCACCCGACAGAAGGCTCTTGAAATTAAACGTTCTACTTCGTGGATTTTAAAAGAACGATTTTCCAAAGCAATATAACCTTTGTCTTGGCTGCATGTTATTCCAATGGATTCAAATCATAATGTTATGAAAGGAGATAAACGATCGTTTGCCCGGCTAAACTAGCAATGATGTCAATTGTGTAAGAAATATAATTATTTTTTACAGACGATACAAAATTAAGTAACTGTATCACGCTACTACCATTCAATCATGGCAGAATATCTTGAATTCGTGTTGCTGAGATTGGAATAAGTTGAAGCTTTATGCTGTGATACACGAGATTCGTTTTGCAGACTCGCATTTCCAGAGCTAAATTCTGCAAATCAAGGCAGAGTGGTTTTGTGCAAACCAACACTATTCGTAACTACAGGGCGTCCTAAAATGGACTAACGATTTTTAAAATGGAATAGCGGACAAACGGTCACAATTATTATAGTTATTCTTGGAAAGATTAGTGTGAATTTAGAAACTTGTTTAGGTATGTCTCCTATGTCTCCATCATGGCCGAGGATGTCTGTCAACTTATCCGCAACACAACTGGTTAGTGTAAATTTCTCGAACTGCTTTTTTGTATTCGCATGAGCTAGTGTTATTTTTCCATTAGCTTTCTTTTGTTTGTTGCAGCACTGCGTGATATGTTTTTATTTAAACAATGCTACTTTGGGTTTCTCGTGGCATGCGTTGCTTGCCGTGGCCAGACGTGCAGCTAATGTTGGTGAAAAAGAGACTGCGACAGCAAGCTTGTACTTCACGTCATCATCAGGCAGTAACCAGTCCATAGCATTGACAATCTACCCATTGACTGTTTTCATCCTTTGGCAGGACATAGCCATAGTTTTGGAGTTTATACCTTTGTATTTTCTGTTATTCAAGTACTGTTCCTTGATGTGTACCCTTTGTAAATCATTGGATTGTTATGACATTAATTTGGTTGTTCCTTTTAAACAATCGTTTGTGATTAGCAAATTCGAATTGTACTGCATTGTTAGATGCGACAAAATGTTATTTTTGAGCTTAATCACTTTTTATATTTATGTAAAATTATATTCCTTTTTACTGTCTCTTTTCACAAAGTTTTATTCTTTGGAATGCTTTTCTATCTGCTTGTTGCTGCCATGTGAAGTCAATCCATTCCTGTTGTTTTCAGCACCTTTTTCATCATCTTAGTTATGAATGCCATTTCAAAATTTTGTAATAGAATCCATAACTTCTGAATAAACCTTAATGAGTGAGGCAATTTCTCTAATACCTGCCAGGAGTTGTGTCACTTTTAGGTAGGCTACGGTTGTCTAATTGATAACGCTAGTGGAATAATACAGTTGTGTTTATTCTGTTCTGAAGATGGTTATGTAATCTTCAAGAGTTTGGGCTGTTGGGAGTTTACATAACTCTAGTTCGAAGACCTGTTTTCAGAGCTTATGCCCACATATTGTATCTGCTTTGTGTAGCATTCTTTTTTTTGGCGCGCGGAAAGTGTTTTATAACATTTTCCAATTCACATTCTGCCTGTGTTTAAAAATGCTGTCCAAGGTGAGGCAGCATTGTACTGTCCAGGTAGAGGCGTATGTCTGTGTTTCTTGGTAATTTTTTTTGTAGACTGAAACAGTGTGCGAATATAACCGTCCTACTGTTTGGGGATATAATGAAATGACGATTGTGTCAGCAAATTGTGAATAGTTCTTAATTGTATAGCTAGCTTTTGAGTTTGTCAGTATTGTTGTTGTCCATTTAAGTTATATTACTTAAAATTTTTTAACTCATCCCATGTCATTTGTAACAGAATTTTTTTAATTTCTTAATCATTACCAGTGAGGCCCTTCTTTTTGCATTGTATTTATACTCCTATTTATTTTTAACCTACAGAATTTTGTATTTTTAATAATTTAATAAATTCTACTGTGAGTTACTTTTACAACTCGTTGATAAATCAACTTCTTTGATTTATTTTTCTTTCTTTCAATAGAAATAAAATATGGTTACCGCGTACTGCGGCCTTTAAACAATGTAAGTTTCTAAATAGTTGAAATGTTACGTACGACCACTATCGATCTGACCAATTTAATTTATCGATTTGTCTTAAATTCATGGTTATTAAAAGTATACACCTCCACAAAGAAATCAAACTACATGTATAGCCCATAAATTTCGTTTGGTGTTCGACCGGAGACCTACTTACGGATTTTTCTAGATTGTTTATTGCGGTAGTCCCTCGGTGCGGTGGACTCGTTACGGGGTTCTGCAGAACTGTGAAGATGATCGCCACATGTTCTACAAAAACTTACGAGATAAGTGATTTATTACCAACTTTCACCTACATATAATCTGTATATATCTTTTATATACTTCACAATATTTTTTACTCCTGTTCTGCAACCGCTGTCAACCAAACGTTTAGCGTAATTTCGTTTTCCTGGAGACATTTAGAACTCGTAAAATAACTTTTAGAGCGACCTCTCTTTTGTTATGCCGAAAGCCAACTCAAGGCGTTTGAGATCATCGTGGTCATCATTTCTTCCTGCTGCAAGTGCTCTGCGAACTAGTTGCTATGCCTTAAATTATTATTAATGTCCTTACTAACCTGCATTAATGTTTGCTTCAAAGTACCAATCTCCCTAACCTTTCTTTCCCATCCTTGCGTCCCTCTCATTAATATTTCTTATTGTCATTGTATTAGACCTTGCAACTCTGTTCAACACCCGGGTGCTCAACTACCACCACGATCCGGGGTTTATCTGAAGACTTTGAGCGAGTTTCTAACATCGAAGCAAATCACAGCTGATTTTTGACATTCTGCTGGGGAGTTCAACGACCGGAACGGGGCAAACACACCTAAATGAAATGACGTCTGTTTAAGCAAGCCACCGATGATTCGTCGTCGTCAGTGGACAATTTGGGCTCAAACATACATCTATTTACACAATTTCTGAGATATGGCTGGATTCTAGTTGGTTTTTGCGACTTGCTGAATTTTATCGATTTAATGATTATTATGTTTTTGCATTTATTTTGTTTTTCCTTTTCTTAGTACAATTACAGTGATCTGTTTGGCTTACACGAATGGGGAAGATCAGTTGAGACATTTAACTTGTGAATTATAAGAGGACCCAGAAGAAGACTATAGAATATTCTTATGTGTACTATTACACATTCTTAATTCGGTACCATTTGGTATTGCCTTTAACTTTTGATTGTACTCTGAATGTACTTTAAGATTAATTTGTACACCCAAGCCACTCTCTATATTTTAAATGCCCCAAAAGTTTCTAAATTTCTATTAAAATTTTCTCTTGTTGTATTTTCTTAAGAAAAATAGATTTACTTCATATCGCAAATGGTTTATTTGGCATACCTTAATATGATCAAGTATGAGTTTGTAAACCCAAAACCCTCCTACTTTCAAGACCAAAATCACTCATCTGCGTCTTAAATTAGACATTGCAGCTTGTATATGATACAGTGGCAATAAATTATTTAATTGGAATTTTTGGTTAAACAGATTTATTGTCCCAATTCAATCGGTCCATTGGTTTGACCCAACTTACACACTTGCACTGCCCTAGTTAACGCACGTCCACTTCACCATTCCTTTTTCAGAATACTCGCTTGACGTGATGCACAGGTACCTTATACATGTATAAGTAAATCTATTGTGATATGCGACCTATTGGTTTTCTTCAACTCTTCATACCACCAGACTTTTTCCCTTTCCCAAAGGTTAAAGCAAGTCTGAAAGGACACGAGTAGGAGAGAGGTCGTTTGTTGTGGTTTAAACGGCATGGCGTTTATTTTAGGTGACCAATCACAGGACTGGATTTCGGTCACGTAAACATTCATGTTGACGCCGCGACGTTTATTAATGCTGACAATGTTCTAAAGATATAAATGGTCATAGAGCTTCCGCCATTCTCCATTGTTTGGAGAAGCTAGGAAAGTGATATCACACAAAGTGCTACATAGAGTGCAATGACCCAAGAGCGATCTATACAGCGTTATCTGAATTCTCTAACTTGTACATTTATTTAATTTACATAAGTTGATGCCCAATTTTAAGAGTGACCTATGTAACGCACTCACGTTTATTTGTCTTTTTCTATTAATTACTAGCTGATATAGCCGGCATTGCTCGGGCTCTTTTTTGATAACTTTTCCAATATCTGAATGTACGCAATGAGAAACTGAAATTTCCTCTAAAGTAAGATAATGAATCTCCATATTATCAATAACAGTTAGATAATTGTAGAAAACAAAACACAAATTCTATGAATAAGTTTATCGACAGTGTAACTTTTAAACGCCAAGAACAGTGAGAATATAAAATTTATAATAAATTTATTAATTAGCAAATTGTTTTCAGCAAATCATGAAAAATATTTTTATTATAAATATGATCATGCTAAAAACCAGAACAACTTAATTATAAGATCAGACCGGAAGTTGATCTACAAAATGCAGAAATCACACGTTGCTATGGAAATCCCACGCTTACGCATGTGCAATCAATTTAGAATGAAAAAAGTAGAGGAAGTTTTCAACTTTTTTTTTCAGTACATGTCAGTAGTAAAGTGATATCTTTTTAACTGTCTGAAATATTTATATTTTCTTTTTTTAATGGAGACGAAAAATGAAATTCTATGTCATCTTTATATGAAACCGTATCTATGACAGTTTTTTGGATACTTCTTGCCAGTTTTTATATTAATTTACAAGAAAACATCCAGTAAGAAATCCGGAAAACATAAACTACCGGAAAAGTGGATCCAGTTAATCTAAAAAAAAACCAACTAAGCAGCCAGTTGGTTTTGTTTATTGCCATCATCGCACTAAATTTCAATAATCAAGACCTATTTTTACTCGCAAAATACTGGAAAAACTGCGAGAAATCGCATATTATTAGTTAGGTGAGTAGGAGCACAAAAGGGTAAAAGCTGAAAATAAAGCAGAGATTGTTTTTGCAAATTATCTGAACTGCTCTTGGTCCAACTATCTTAGTCGTACGTGAATTTGCCACAGAGTACGGGTGGATAAGTAATTGGAGCAAAAATCAGTATTAGGCCTCTTTTGGGATTTTTTTGGATTCTCCTCCCCTGAAAATCGAATATCAGAAATCAACGAATGCTTTCTTTTTATATGCGTCTTTTACTGCCTCTTAGCAAATTTGAAGCTCCATTTCTGCTTTGGAGTTACGCGGGGAACAATACAAAAAATACAAAACGGGGGACCATTCTTTGGGCCCTGTAGCCCCCATCACAAAGCGAAATTGAAAAAAAAGAGAAACTGGTTGTTTGGAAATATCCACGAGAAACTTCCCTCCGATTTTCTTTGCTTTGCCTTTATTCCCCATGAAGTTGCATCAAAAAACCAGAAAATTTTGTCAACCCCCCCCCCCCTCGAAGAACGAATGTTTTCAGTTTTCGCACGCTTAAAATTCTAATATCGAAAAACGGGAAAGAGTGCTATATTGGCATGGTAGCTAGGAACATTCATTCAAAATTTCGAAGACCTGTGTTCAATGAGGGCAAAGCAAGGCGACCAAACACGGAACTACTTTCTGTCCCCAGGACCAAATTTCGAAAAACCCTGTCTTAGTATGCCCCTATGCTATCAGTCAGTTGATCCACCGAGTTTCGAGTCGGTGGCCCCAGTAGATTTTGCTGTGCGATGATGAGTCAGTAAGTGAGTGTACGTCCTCTTTTATACAGGGTCGGGACACATTAATATGACCACCTGCTAGTATCCGGAATATCCACCGTTGGCGGCAAGCACAGCAGCTAGTCGACGTGGCAGAGAGTCAGTAAGTCCTCGGATGGTAGTTGCGGGTATCTGGCATCCCGTAATTCCATCACCGTGCGTGGTGGAAGGTCCAGCTTGCGGACATGGCGATCGAGCTGGTCCCACAAATGATCAATGGGGTTGAGGTCTGGGGAGTTAGCAGATTATTGAGAAAGAGTGGAAAGACGACAGAGGAAGCACTCTTTTAACTCCGTGCTGTATTGAGCAAATGGGAAACAAGTAAATAGAAGAATCGGCGACCGCTAGACTGCACAAAGTGATGAAAGCGCCAAGTTTTTGGTGGCCATGGGAGTAGCTTGAATTCATCCTCATGCTCCTCGAACCAGGCGTGGACAATTTTGGCAGTATGGCAGGGAGCATTGTACTGTTGGAAGGTACCATTACCCTGAGGAAACACTGTCGACATGAAGGGGTGTACTTGGTCTGCGACGATCGTCAGGTATTCAGTGTACCCTTCAGCGGTATCAGTGGATTCAGACCATACCATGAAAACATCCCTCAAACAGTCACACCTCCCCCATCAGCCTGTCGTCTGCCAACGATGGTGTCGGGATGCCTGTTCTCAGATGCTTCCCGGCGAATTCTCCATCGTCTGTCCACTCTCTTCACCAGAAACCGCGACTCGTCAGAGAAAGCAACCCTTTGCCACTCGGCCGAGGTCCAATGGCGATAGTCCATTGCGAATTGAAGGCGTTTTCGGCGATGCACAGGCGTCAACAGGGTGCTGTTACCATACGCCTGCTCCGGAGCCCCAACCTCAAGAGGGATCGTTGCACTGTCTTGGTGCTGACACGCCTAGTGGCTCCACTGTTCATTCGCTGTGTCAGTTGCTCAACAATGTTCATCCTCTGTTGGAGGTCCGACAGGTCACTTGCTCTGCCCATGACGGCGATAATTGCTGTGTTAACGGATGCTACTACACGTCTGTTGTTGTCAGCTTTTAATGATATGAAATGATTTTTCATCTGCATACCATGGGGCGTTCCAACATGTTCGAGGAGAGGTGGTCATATCAATGTGTCCCGATCCTGTATACAGCGTGGTTATAAAATAACGTCAGGTATCTAGAGGCCTCTAGCAAGTAAAGTAATAGACCAAACATAACCAAATTTGATGGGCGTACATAGTGGACCATGGGATTTCGATTTCGAACAAAAATAAAAATTTTGGCGCCGTTTACCGAATAAAATGCATTAATTTGTTCCGTGTAGCGATCATGAGTATAAAAGAAAAGGCTGGGAGAACTCTCATCATTCTGAGGCCAACTGCCTTTCAATGGCTGCTACCTTATAGGACCGTGCTTTGTTAGTCAGGCTGTATTATCAGCGGAACGAGAATGCCAATGCTGCCTTTCATGAATTTTGGCGGATAAGGATTTTGCGAAAAGGACCAATGAGCATAACGTACTTACCAAACATGATTCAACGATTTGAAACCAGCAACAAATTGAAGTCATTAAAACTCACTGATGATGGAAACTCACTGATGATGAAAACTTTTTTTCCGAAATGTACGTCTGAGTCATTAAAATTTATAATGTGGAATAGTTTTTTCGGAGTTATTTTTCTTTGTATAGTTGGTTCCACAGTTTTGGGCTTGATTCCTTTGGTGGTATCTTATCCTTCGAATTGGGGAAAATGTCCCTTATCTGGTTGGGATTGCTAAAAGATATGGAAAAATCAAAGGATTTTAGTACTGAACTGAGACCCCTACTTAATTGCTTATTGTAAGGTAATGAGATGGTTCTTGGTTTTTTCGAGAGTGGTGATGTCTTGAATGAGCTTTGTGAACTTCCTTTTTCTGAGTAAATTCTTAATTGTACGTTTGTTGTAATCGTTCTTCACTGTGATTTTCTGAATGAGGGAGATTTCTTGCTTGAAGCGTTCTTGGCTGAGCGGAATGTGGCTCTCCCGATCATGGAGATGAAAGTAGAGATCTTCTGGTTCCAAGGGTGGTTTGAACCACTCGGGATATAATTTAGATCGTTTGATGGCTTCCTGTAAACATCAAATTCTGAGTGATCTTCATACCTAATGACCATGACGTCGAGAAAGGGCAACTTATGGTCCTGTTCTATTTCCAATGTAAACAGGACTGTGGGAAAGAAACTATTTATGTGTTGTAAGAAAGTATTCACATCACTTGTTGGTATCGAATATGGTAAAGATTCGTCAACATAACGAAACCAACAGTTTGGAAAATAAAAGTTAGACGTTTTGAGGATATCCTCGAAACTTTTTAATATAAGGTTGTTGCAAACGTTTTTTCCGGATTTTTATTCCAACACAAAAACCTCATTTTATTGAAAGACAGATTCAGCTCATGCAGATGCCAGGCAATGGTTGAAAAGTGAACCTTCAACTGTTCTGCGAGTTCCCTCGTTACATTGTGATCTTCAATTATTGCTTGGCGTAGATCACCATCTAAAATCATGATTGGCCGACCAGAGGAGGTGCATCTTGAAGAGTGCTATCTCCACGTCTGAACCGGCGATACCATTCTTCTATTGTACGTAAACTAACAGTGCCATCACCTAAACGTTGGCAAATGTTTCGGTGACATTGCGCAGCATTGATCTTTCCAGAATACTCGTAGACGATTATTGCTCGAATATGCTCGCGTGAAAGGTCCATTTCAGACCGTCGATGGTACTCACAGATGTATAGTCAGAAAGTTGATTCTTGGATGTAATATAGCAAAGATATTCAGGAATCGAATGCAATAATTTGTTTGAAAACATATGAATACCCCCTCGGAAAATGAGCCATTCTTGGGCACGGGTTCTAGAATCGGAAGAAACGTTTGCAACAACCTGATAATACCTCCGCCAAAATTGGACTAAGGCAGGAACCCGTTGGGGTGCCCCCCCACCATCTTGTAAATCTTGTCCTTATATCTGAAAATGTTGTTATCGATGCATAAATTGGTGAGTTTCAGACATTCACTATGGATGGGACCTTATTTTTACGCATAATGTCCTTTAAAAAATTGATCGTTTCTGGCATCGGGATATTTGGGAACAGCGATACTATGTCAAAAGATACTAAAATTTCCCCATATTTAACTTTTATGTGTTGTAGCCCCTGCCCCACTGCTCAATATATTCAGAACGCAGGGCAGCTATCACGGTCTCCTTAAATGAGGGACGACTGGTGGTAAGGAGAATGCATCAGTGAGCGCCAGACTCCTGCTACAGACCCACTCTAAGAGCATAGCGTCACGGCTCGCTTCCAACTCGGGATGGGCACTAATGAACTGCTCCATGGCGATCTCTAGTCGGTCAGCAAAAGCTGATACTGACTCACCAGAGTGCTGGATGGTGTCAAATAGTTCCTTCGCTACATACCTAGTCACCAGTCAGCGCCCGAACACCTGCTCCAGACGGATGCAGAGGCGAGCATAATTACTAATATCAAATAGTTTATGCTCGGCCACCTATCTGGCAGAAGCACCCTTGAGTTTGGACTGGATCAATAGTATCTTGACCTTCGGGGTCCAGTGAACAATCTCCCCCATGTCCTCGATACTGGCTAGGAATGACGCTATACTCATCCCACCATCCTCCCCCGTGAGAGCTGTCACAGTGCCTGCATATCCAGCAAGTTCGGGTGGGGTCAATACGCCACCAAGCGCTCCCGCTGCTGCGCTGGCTGCATCTCCACCCCCTGGCATAGTAACGGTCTGACTACTCCACCAGACAGTACTCACTAACACACACACAAATACTTGCACCACCACAGTCACTCGACTGAGCCAAAATCAGCAGTGCCCTTGGTAATCCAGCCTATATAAGATTAAAGATGCCGCCCGGGGATGCTAGATGTGACAAACACTCCCTGTAAATCAAAAGATTCTAGACAAGTTACTAGAGAACGCACAGGGCAGGAACCAATCAGGGGTTCGGGGCACCGTATTGAGGGATACCTATTGGTTTCAAGGACAAAAAGAATCACCCAGGCAATTTCCATATAAAACACACTTTAATATATATAAGTTGCAACAAACATACAAATCGCAGCAGCAGTGAAATCAGTACTTATATTGGAAGCTCTGTAAAACCAGGATCACATATCAGTCTAAACTGGAGGGGCACCTAAGACTACCAGCATGTAAATTTATTCATGGCTCATACATGACCAGCAAGTAATCAACAACGGGCCATACGAAGGGTGCGGGCCAATCACAGGGGGCAATGGGGTCAGACTCATCGTGATCCTTCTCTACGCTGTTCCACGAAATGCATGCGGCTTACAAGCATTCAACATCTGCGAGACGGACTGAACTACCTGCGAGTGGGATCTTCATTTCACAGAACACGAGCCAATAATTATTCCAAAGGGGTACACTCACGCACAGTTTCAATGCCGCTTTATATATCCGGCAAGTGGACGCAGCCCGCCTGCTCAGCAGCGCCTATGACTCTCCTATCTCCGTACAATCTCATATCACCGCACTCCTTCGTTCTAAACCCGTGTTTCAACATCATTACCCTTAGATCTATATCCAAAATAAAAATTACGCCCCCTTGAAACATAAAACAAGACTCCTATTAACAATTATGTTCCCATAAAATACATAAAAGCTTCATAATACATTGAACATCACACAAAATGTAAGTTCAGTTGCATTCCGGTATTGTGTGAGCAGCTTCCCACTGTGCTAGACACTTGGCATATTAAGCCGTATTCTGGCACTAGCAAAATCAAACGACACTATCCGGGGCTATCACTTGCAATTACTACGGTGTAGCGTCCTCCACGTGAAGAGAATAATCTAAACGACACTCACCCTTCGACAGACATCTAAATAGCACTCGTTGGGGCTTCACTGCCCGGCACCTTACTATTCCAGAGGCAGCGGCTTCACACTCAAGAACCGCGTTTACAAACGTCAGGATCGGCCTCGGTGGCTCAGGGGGTTGCGTGATCGCCTCTGATGCCCGAGGACGCGGGTTTGACCCCGGCCGAGGACGACGAGGACTTTTTCAGGGGGGAAATCCTGAGATCACGCACTTCCTGCGGAAGGGAAGTAAAGCCGTTGGTCCCATGTAGTCCTTTGCCGGCTGCACGTTAAAGAACCCTTGCGAGGCAAAATTTGCGGCCCCTATAACGCCGATCTGAAATGACCATGGCAGTTGAAAAGGACGTTAATACCAAACAAACCAAACCAAACCAACAAACGTCAGGTATAGCAGACCCTTTTTTTTCTCAGAGTTCCAACAGCGACTCTCAATTAAAACCACTTTAAAACAAGCTACAGTTTAGTTCAATTAAGGACTGCCAAGTCGCTACAGCGGCGATCAAACATAGGCCATCATGGCCGCTCGTTTTTCGAACATGAAAAACAACTGCGCAACACATTGGCATGTCCGCTCTCGATCATCGCTCATTTTCCAAAAAAAAAAAAAACGCGCTTTTTTTAAAGGAAAAAGATTCCACGCACGCACCCATCGTCATTAAAAATGACCACGGAGGCTGTCACCGTATTCTCGGAAAAACTCCGGGAAAACAATGACAGCTCCAACAAAGCATGAGCGCTGTCACCCATATAAGGAGTGGGAACGGTCATACGGCAATAAACAATGAGAAGCCATAAAAACAACAATAAAACTAATAAAAGACCCTCTTATAAAGGGCAAGCACCACTAGCACTGCACGCTGCAACGTAAAAGTTTTATTAAAATAAATAACACGCCAAGAAATGACGACGCACAATCCCACTCCCCAAACACACTCACATGCGCTAGCATCATATGCTCCACAGACGCACTCTCACTACACAATACTTCTACCTTTCACTTCCTCTCTCTCTCTCTCTCGACCCATTCAAACAAACATAACACTTACAATCTAAAAGAAGACGCGAAAAACGATAAACAATGACCTCTGCCGGGAGTGACGGACCCAAACTGAAATGGAATAAGACGGTTAAGTTCAATAAGACCGTTAAGGTCCCTTAGTTTTCTTATCTTTTTTATGCATACTTACTTACTTTTCAAACCCGCTTATCCGTTAGGGTCTAGGGTCGCGGGGGCAGCAGCCCTATGGAGGATCTCCAGCGATCGCGATCTTCCGCCATCAGGCACATGTCCTCCCTGGTAATATCCAAGCGACTCGAACCCAGATTCTCCATGTAGTCTAGCCACCTGGTTCTAGGCCGACCCCTTGGTCTCTTACCCACCGGCTTGGAAAATAACAACTGCCTAGGA
>JAHWFO010103236.1:0-17842 GCA_023313115.1 Rhysida immarginata
ATAATAATGCCTTAAAGAATCTCCCAAAGAACATCATTAATGACATCCCGAATATCATAAGCGACTGTTGGAAATTTTTCTATTTCGCGACTGCTTGGAAGCAGTCTACTGTGTTGAGTATCCCCAAGCAGAGGCAGAATCCTGCAATTCCCGCGAGCTAGCGATCTATCAGCCTACTTTCCTCGATGTCTAAAATCTTGAAGAAAACGATCCTCACAAGGTTCAAAGACTACTGTCTCACCAATGGTTTTGTGCGGAAAGAACAGATTGGCTTTTGAGCCGCCCACTCGTGTCAGATGCAGATATGGAGGCTCGTTGAAGATCTGAGTACCCCAGTAAACCTTTCCAGGTATTGTGGCGTGGTTTTTCTTGATGTCAGTAAAGCTTTCGATCAGGTATGACACGAGGGGCTAATCTACAAGATGATTAGAAACGAATTTTCTCCTGATTTGATTTTGATGGTGAAATCCTTTCTTAGCGACAGGTTCTATCAACAAGCTGAAGTTGACGAAAACTTCTCCTCGCCCCGCAAGGTAACGGCCGATGACCCACAAGGCTCTGTCCTTGGGCCCGTTTTATTTAATTATTTTGTACATGATTTCCCAAAACCAGAAAAATGTAATTTATATTTCTATGCTAATGATACTGCCATCATGGCTTGGGCGCACCAGCCATCTCACATTATCACTCGTCTGCAGAACGCCTTGAAGAAATTTAAAGACTGGTTTAATTGCTGGAAACTGAACCTTAACGTCGGATAATGCAAAGCTGTGTACTTCAACAAAAAGCATAAGCGTCTCCCGGATTCTCTTGTTCTATTCAATAAGGAACTCGAATGGGTTGACAACTACAAGTACCTTGGCGTTATCATCGACTCAACCATCAAGGTCTTTTATAGACCTTGCAACCATGGATGAAAGAAACTGGATTCTCAACTCCTATTGTGTCGCCCGTGAGTTTTTTTACGGTGGCGCCATCTGGATATTTGCGTGCACATCGCTACCTAAGCAGACGACGCATGATGAAGACGATGACAGGCGTGGCGGCTTACAATGGAGGAGGAGAGAAGTGCGCTGCGCTAAATTACAATAATTCAAGAGTAAAAAATAAAGAACTATCCTTTTTTCGTTTTCCGAAGGATCCTGAACGGTAAATAAAAGTCTAGTCACTATGTCGATATTAGATTTTGCAAAAGAAGAATACAAATGTCAGATCACCATCGCCTGTTGTTGTACATTATGACAGTGACTTGATATATGTTTGTGATGAAAATTAGGCGACATGGTAATTCAAATAATCAGTAAACTTAAGTGTTTTATACATTTTACATTTTTTTTTACATCCCAGGAAATAAATAAATAAAAAAAAAAACATGCTGACCTTTCATGCATCATCCATAGTTAACAGAAAAAAAATATATTTCGCATGTTTTATGGTAAACTTTTTCAAAATTCTTTGTTGCTGGGATAATAAAATTTTTGTTCATGTTCCTTCTCCAATGTGTATCATATAAAAAATATATACATGTACATCATATACAAGGTACATCTAATACCATACTAAAAAATGGACATTCTAGGCAAATTAATATTCACTATTAATAATGTTGTAATAATTTAATTGTAAATTTTCAAAACTTTTAGTAATCCTTTTTAATAAATTTTAACAAAATCTTTTTAAAACTTTATGATTATATAACTTCTGTAGAATTATTTTATTCCTGCCTGAAATAAAATCTTATTAATTCCCCAAAATTAACCTTAACATGTTTAAAAAAAGTTATAATACTTTTGTAATTATATAGCATGTTATGCTTACGTGCTTTTACTTGTATGTGTATTTATTTTAAATGTAACTAGGTACAGTATACATATTATATATGTAGGGAATTACTAAGAAAAGCTTTTAATATATATAATATACAATTAAAAACATGATGATAAAAATAAATTTACGTTGTAACGTTGTGTATTCTAACATTCCTTTAACTGACAAAAATTAAAAAATAAAAAATTAATTTTATCGTCTGCTAAAGGCCTTAATGTGCACGCAAATATCCAGATGGCGCCCCAAATAAAGAACTCAGTTGGAAAATCGGGGAGTTGAATATCCTGTTTCTTTCATCCATGACTCAACTCTCCCGGAATCGCCACGTAACTTTTGCTCTGAACAGAGCAAAGAGGGCTAAGTACAGTCTTATAGCTCTCCTGGGTAGAAATAGCGTCCTCAGCATCGACAATAAATTACTACTGTACAAGACAGTGATTCGGATCATCCTCCTCTATTGTATGCCTGCGTGGGTGACTATATGTAGAAGCAGATGGAGTGAACTCCACTCGTTCCAGAATGTTACCCTAAGGACCATTGCTCAGCTTGGAAGAAGGACCGTAAAAAATCATTACATCCACTCGGATTTGAACATGACTCACATTGGAAAGTGTGTCCAAGATCTCCTGATAAACATGGTGAGACGATGAAGAGCCATGACAATGATCTGGTGGCTGGAATACTGAATAACCGGATGGAAATGAAGTAGCATACAAAGTATAGAAAACCGAGGCATATTATTGATGTCAACATCGAAGGCATTGGCAACGCTTCCATCCCGGATTATTGGAAGATGGAAATACCACCCCTCCTCCTCCTCCTCCCCCTCTCCCACTCCTTTGACAAAGTCAATCTTATTATTTTCCATAATGTGGAAGACCTCTTTGGGTTAGTCAGGCTTCTTGCCTATTTCAGTGTATTATATGTGGAATTTATTCCGGAAGGGTGAGAATCGTGTAACCACTGCTTACGTCCCACTTGAACAAATGTACACTTCACTGTTCGACTGTCGATTGTCTTATGATAGTCAACCGATAGGACTTAACCGCTGGCTGTCTATCGTGGAGTGTGTTAACCGCTCGCAGATGGGCTGCTTTTTGGGCTTCTGGTTGTGATTTTGAAGTGCTCGGGATATTACGCGGCATAAAAAGAACAAAAGAGGTGTTAGGATCAAAAATATTCAATCCACTGTCAATATCAACGATAGTGTTTCTGTGGCCTTACGTGGTAACAAAGCTAAGTTTAGTTATTTCCAAAGCAATGTCACCCATGGAAAGGGAACTATTTATACGTATTCCTCCGATTATTATTCGTCATCATGGCAAATCAATCAAGGAAATTCTAGAGGAAATCACAAAGCACGTCTTTAGATAATGTCACCTGCCACACGGGTCGTAAGACACTATTAAAATTAAGTGTCATAAAGAGGAAACTCACAAAATTTTAGTGTCTGGAGTAAAGAGTAACGATGTGCTAAAAATCCAGCATCATCAGCTCAAGTCAGAAAAGCTGCTGAAATACGTTGTCTGGAATGTTGACACAACGTGTGATCTGGAAGACTTTTGTGAAGACCTCAGGAAGGCAAATTATTTCCCAAAAAAGACCAGTGTTTGGAGTAGAACAGGCAATCAGGCTCAAAATAGCAAACGGTACCGTTGAAATGCCACTGGTTTTGGTTCTACTCCAAACACTGAGCATAATAAGTCTTTTTTGAGTTTAAAGCGTGTCGGTCCTCTTGCTGTTATTGTAGAATTATTTAGAGGCAACAAAAGGCCCTTGCAATGTTACAACTGTTTACGTTTGGGTCACGTCTCCCAAGATTGCACCGAATCGCCTCAATATAACAATTGCGTAGGTGACCATCAGTCGAAGGACTGTACTAATCTGAAGGGTAAAGACCACCCTAAATGCATACGTTGTGATGGTCAGCATACTTCAAGTTATACCAAGTGTCCGAAATATCCCCAAGTCAAAAAGACCAAAAGCACCAAAGTAATTGACGGTAGAACTTATGCTTCGGTCGCATCCAGTTCTTCTCATTCAGATGCGGCCGATCCAGTCCAATGGCGCAGAATTTATAGGAGTCTGGATAACCTTCTAAACCTTTTCAAGAAAAGTGACAACGTACTGCCACAGGTTGTGTCCCACGAAATTAAAAACTGACCATGGACAGACACCACTACAGAACAATTACCCACGGAAAGCTTCGTTGCAATATATGAAATGCCAGGGAATCTATCGGAAGCGCATCGAATATTATAATTTCCTCAAATTGGAATATCGACATAGCTTTTTTGTGTGAGACGCACCTGAAATCAACTCAAGCTTTTAGCTTGCCTGGTTATCGTGTTTATCGAAAGGATCGACTTCTGGGTAACAACGCCAGTCAAGCATTTGGTGGAGCAGCTATCACTGTCAAGGATGGCATTGATCATCGTGAGACTGTCACTCCGAATAACGTAGGAATAGAAGCTGTTTCCGTGATGATAAATGACACTGACACAGACGAAATTAAATTCACCTCTCTATATAATTCACCTAGGCACAAGCTTGATGAGCTACTGTCTGGGCCCATTCCAGTGGTTATGGCGGGAGACTTTAATGCTAAGCACCCTGCGTGGAATTCCAAATGCTCCAACCAAAATGGCAATATCCTCTATGGATATACTGTAAACAAGATTGACACCTTCGTTGCTGGTCCCCTTGATGGCACGTACTACTGCGACCACTCTCCTGTCAGCGACGTGCTGGACGTTGTAGTTCTTCAACCACCATAATATATTCACAGTCGAAGACTTATCCTCTGACCACCGTCCAATGATGCTTATCTTTGAGGGCTTAAACATGGATGTGAAGATTGGGCTTCGCTCCAAGCAAAACTGGAAACTCTTTAGAGAGATCTTTAGAGAAAATAGCATTCCATATAAGGAGGTTGTTGACAACGAGAATATCAATACAAATATCAGTTCTATTACTCGTGTTATCAATGATGCTACAACTTCCAGTGCCTCCACTGCTGATCGAAAGCGTCCTCAACATCTCGACCTCCCTGCTTACATCAGGCGTCTCATGCTTGAAAGGAATGCTTTGTTTATGGCAGCGTAAGTGACTTCCCTTCTTCAAGACGAAATACAACAGGCTAGCTCGCAAGGTCCAGGAAGAGGTTAAATCTTTACGTAATCAAAGATGGAGCGAAAAGCTAAAGTCCCTGTCAATCCAGGACAACTCGTTCTGGGGTACTGTAAGATCTCTAAAAGGAAACAGCCCCATCAATTTGCCGCCGCTGCTTACCACAGATGGCAATGCTGTTACCAATGATCAAGATAAGGCTCAACTGATCGCCGACTCTCTGGTTAAACAATTTACCACTGCTAGTGAGAACAACCCGGATAATTTCCCAAATATTCGTCTTGTCAACGATGGATGTATCGCTTATGAGCTCACTCGTCGTCTTTCTACCTGTGAGGACATTATTGGCGTTCACGAAATCTCCGATGTCATCAAGCAGCAGAAGTGGACTGAATATGGGTAAATCCAAGGATTTGACCGACTTTGAACGAGGCATGATCGTTTGAGCTCGACGGGCACAGTTGAGCGTTTCGCAAACAGCGAACCTCCTCGGGTTTTCCCGTGCAACAGTGTCAAGGGTATTGATTCCATCACAAATAGTACTTTCAGGAATTTGCCTCCTAATGTTGTCGCGACTATTATGAGGGCCATGAATGACTGCTGGAAACATGGTTACTTTCCTGTCAAGTGGAAAGAGTTTGTTATCGTTACCATCAAAAGCCCGGTCTTACCCTGCTCTCCCTGTCAGCTATAGGCCCATAAGCTTGTTACCTATGCTATCAAAAATCTTAGAACGCGACATTCTTTAGAGATTTAACGATTTCTGGGTGGCTAACAGTTTGTTTAGCAATTGTTTCGCCCAGGTCACTTCTGACAACTCCAGATCTGAAGACTTGTTGCAGATCTAAACACTCCTCTTAACAACGCTTAATATTGTCGTCTTGTGTTTTTGGATGTCCGAAAAAAATGATTACTTGTGGATTTCCGGACGATCTTAATACCTTGATTAGATCCTTTCTGTCGAACAGGATATTTCGTGTCAAGGTTGGCAGCTCCATGTCTAATCCTTGTAACGTCAATGCTAGTGTTCCCCAGGGCTCCGTCCTGGTCCCTGCACTGTTCAACTTTTTCATCCATGACTTCCCAACCTTTACAAACTGAAAACTATATCTGTTCGCTGACGACGCGGCCATCATGACTACTGACCGAAATCCCGCTCACGTCATTTCTCGGTTGCAAACTGCCTTACATCAGTGCGAGAAATGGCTTGCTAAGTGGAGACTTAATCTAAATGTTGACAAATGCAAGGCGATGGTCATTACTAAAAAACTTCGAAAATCCCGGAGTCCTCTCTTCCTTTCTGGTAAAGAGCACGAATGGGTAAAACATTACAAATACCTCGGAGTGATAATAGATGCCAAGCTAAATTGGGGCGACTATGTATCCTACGCCAACAACAAGGCAAAATTCAGTCTGGTATCTCTTCTGGGGCGCAACAGCGCGCTTGGATTGGATTGCAAACTATTGCTATACAGGATGGTAATCCGAACCCGTTTGCTTTATGGTATGCCTGCCTGGGCAACAATATGTAAATCTAGATGGAGGGACCTCCAACCCTTCCAAAACGTTACGCTGAGGACCATTGTCCAACTTGACAGGAGAGTTGCAACAAATACTTATATTGCCGACGATTTTGATATAACTCCCATTGGAAATCACGTCCAGGATTTGCTGAAAAAGCTGCTTCCAAAGATGAAGGACCACCCCAATCCTCTGGTTGCAGGTATTCTTGAGCATCCGCTCACCCTTAGAAATTTTCTCAGGCATCGCAGGCCTCGTCACATCCTGGACATCAATTTCGGCGATATCCAAAAGGCCATCTTTCCCGAATACTGGATCTCCTAGCTCCTCGTTTCCTTTGTCCCTCGTCAATCAACAATCAACTCTGTCGTCCTGATAGGCAAGGACTCCTTCTGGATGACTTAACGAGGTTTCATCTGGTTTCTTGTTTCTTCTTTCCGGGCGAGTATGCAGTGAAAGCATTGCTTTCGGACCGCTTGTTTCGTTTTCCCTGCACTGTTCGATTGTCTCATGATAGTGTGGGTAACCTTCTAAATCTTTTCAAGGAAAGTGGTAATCACAGTATACGAAATAAATTATTTATTTATTTATAGTTATTTATTATATTTATTTATTAATTATTTCTTATACTCTGATGGCTATGTACTGCCACAGGTTGCATCCCACGAAATTAAGAACTGACCATGGACAGATACCACTACAGAACAATTACCCACGGAAAGCTTCGTTGCAATAAATGGAATGCTATTGGAATCTATCAGAAGCGCATCGAATATTACAATTTCCTCATAAAGTGGAATATCAACATCGCTCACATGAAATCAACTCAAGCTTTCAACTTGCCTGGATATAAATTTTGTATTGTTATAAATGTGCTGTTTATTTATTTATCAATATCCATATCACAGTTTATCAGTGTTTAATTGAAGCAGTCAGTGTTATTGGAGATATGAAATAATTTTTTGAAGGGTATTTTTCCTTAAACTGTAGTTTTCCTTCAGTTTACTGAAGGTTTTTATAGGGTCGTCTGAAGGTTTTTTTTTCGTCACCCGAAAAATGCAGATCACAAACTTCAAAAATTAGTAGCGCCGGGCTTTCAAAAGTAGCCTAATTCGCTACTTGTAGCCCAGTCTGGCAACCCTGCTGCCGTACGTTAAGCCACGGATAAAGTAAAATTCAATGGAGACCTTCGTCAGTGCTCATTTCTCCTGCTAATTCTCTCACCATATTTAATTATTAAACTGCCATTCAGGTGGATAGTACTGGATATAAGTCTGGCTATGATTGTAGCGAAGATAAAAGGCATGTTTTTAAAGTTCCTTCCGATGAAGAAAGGCTCTTGAAATGGCAACGTGCGATTCTTCGAAAGGATTTCACTCTTTCTAAATCATCACGTGCATGTGACTTGCATTTCGACGGACCATTTATCGTAGCTTCAACTCCATTTATTATTCATGGAAAAACTGAGCATCTTAGGAGATTACGTCCAGCCCTCACTGAAGATGCTTGTCCTACGGAGGGTTGATTCAGATAAAATGAGACGACTTTGCAGTTCTGTTACGATGGTGTAATACCATGGCGCCACCATCGGTTGTGTTCGATGTGAGAGCCACGTTGTTGGACTATCGCCCGGCACCGTAATTTCCACTGAAGTAAGCTGAGTTTGAGGGACTCCATGGGAAGTTCGTTCCACACCTGCTGACACACTTTCCATCGCCCATCAACGGTTCTTGGTCGGCCACTTCCGAGCCGTCGTTCCAGGAGACCAAAACCACAGAAATCCATCGGTGATGCGCCAGGATAGAGAAGGGAATAACTCGTATGCCCGTCTCCTGTTCCATCTTCCTGTAGTAAGCCACAGATGACTTGGCAGTGTTCATTTGTGTTCAGTCACTCAGTTGTGTGACCGCGCGCTTTATGACGTCGCTCCAGCCCAAGATTGTCATGAATTATTCTGGAGACTGTTGCCTGTGAAATACCTTTCCTTTGGGCTAGACTTCTCTGTGTGGGGGGGATTTTCTTTCAGCACTTCAGACCGGATTTCTCGCACCACCTGAGCTGGGCGTGTTGGCTGGGGCTTGTTTCTGGTCTGCTTCTCTGCTCGTCCACGTTCATTAGATGGTCGCAATTTGTTCTTTTTGATTATTCGACCCACAGTAGCTTTGGATACCACAATAGCATTTCGTTTGCATAATTCCACAATGCACGAAAGACTGAAGTTAGCGCCGGAAAGGCCAAACATATACCCTTCCCAAAAAGCTGTGATTTTGGAAGCCATATTTCAGCACGAAATGTCCCAAATAACAGCAACAAGTGTATACAAAGCTAATCCCCATGAATAATGGACGAGTCATGCAAATCACATTCCGTCAAGGTCATACTCGGCGTTTAAAGTCGTCTCATTTTATCTGAATCAACCCTCCGTACAATATTCCTGAATTTGTCAAAATATCTAAGCAAACGACTTCCGAAACCGCGATCGTCTCCAAGCAAAAGGAGAAAAATAGATCGGAATTGTTTAAAGTAAAAAAAATTAAAAAAAAACATTAAAAAAATCATCAGGTAATTTTTATGTTTGTTCATTTTAAAGAAACTTCATGTTAATTAACTTCATTTTAATTATATAAATAAATACACCTGAACAGACAAATTCTGGAATTGTTCACTTAAGAATGAAATTGTGGGTATAGGCTTTAAATTGCCAGTGGGGTAAAAGTTGATAACTTCTATCCTATTAAATTTTAGAATAACCCAAATGAAGTACTACAACAGTAGGTGAGGCAAAATTTTCGGCCCCTATAACGCCGTCCTGAAATGACCATAGCAGTTAAAAAGGACATTAGTACAAAACAAAGCAACTAACCAAACCAACAACAGTAGCTGAAATTTTCTGAAGATAATAATGCACGAGACGATATCAGAAAGTAACGCCATTTATATTTTTCAAAGAAAATTAACAAACATATAAACAAACAATTAAGTGCAGCTGAAACTACACGTGTTTATCTACTTTTCCATATAGGCATCTTGACGATTTAGGCTTTTATTCCAACGCTGCACCAGTTTCAGAATACTCCGGTCATAGAACTCCGTCGGGTGTGAATACAGCCAATAGTGCACGGCAGATTTGAGTTCCTCGTTAGTCTCAAACCTCTGACCGCGCAGAAATCTCTTCATGGGACCAAAAGGGTGGTAGTCCGAGGGTTTTAAATCCGGACTGTAGGCTGCGTGGTCCAGAACCTCCCAACCGAAACGGACTAGTTTTGTTTGGACGACGTTGGCTATATGCGGGTGTACGTTGTCACGATGAAGTCGAACATCGTTTCCTCTTTCTGGTCGCTTATCTCCAATAGCACGCCACAGTTTAGTCAATGTTTCACCATAGGTTGTAGCGTTGACGGTTGACCCACGAGTCAGGAATTCGCCGAATAGGATGCCTTGCATATCCGGAAAAACTGTAAGCATAACCTTCCGAGCTGAAGGAGAAACTTTGAATTTTTTGCGAACTGGAGAATGTGGATGTTTCCACACCATACTTGCAGTTTTAAGTTCAGGTGTGAAGTACAACACCCAGGACTCATCTCTTATGACAATGCTATTCAGACACGCATTTTACTCCCTAGTTGTACCGCTGCAGATGTTGTAGACTGCACGCCATTCTGCAGCCGATCTGTTCTGATGTCTCAATCAAACTTTTTGGAATCCAACGCAAACAGACTTTGCGATATCCAAGCTTCTCCTACACCATATCCCTTGCAGATCCCTTAGGATATGTGAAACGTTTCACTCACTTCTTTCAAGGGAATGCGACGGTTTTTTTCCGATTGTGTTGTTAATGTCCTCGATAATGGCTGGTGTTGCCACTGACACAGGCCGTCCAGAACGCTGTTTATCGGCAAGGCTAATTCCTTCTAGAAATATTTCACACATTGGACTTCAGTCTATAGACATTGTAGAAAGTTCATGAAAGAATTATGATCTCATAAATTAAAAATTAAAAGAAAATTACGAAAATTCACCTTGGAAATATGATCGAGAAAAATGTACGCCCTAATTCAAATATTCTTGCTTTTACCGGTTAAACAATAATTTTATGTTCTTGTAAAAATTTCATGAATTCTATAAACAATTTCCAGTGAGTTATGTAAATTTTTCGTAAAGTTTTTATTTTAATGTTAATTAATTTGATGGAAGGCCACTTAAAGTGCTGTGTGTGACCGATAAGAGGTGGACTCAGGCCGATTTCTATAATATCTTATTGAATTATACAGAGTGGTTTCAATTCGTGCGAGGCTACTTTTATTTGCACCACCCTGTACAGGGTGATTCAGAAAGGTAGGTCAAGAATGAAATACCATGTACAGTTTGTAGCGTGGAACAAAATTTTTCCTATAAACATGGGTCTGGAAATGCATCCTTGCAGAGATAATGCAACTTATACGAGGTAGGAATGACATTACAATAGGTCAAATATAAGATAATAACTGAAGAAACATCTCTAAGATTTCGAAAGACAAGGGAAGGAAAAATACCGCGACCTGGATTCGAACCAGGGACCTTCGAGTCGGGGCTTGCTCTGCCGATTGAGTTGCTGTGCCTCGCCGTAGACGAGATGTATGTCCGCCAGCTCCGCATTAGTCAAGCGATCCATTGTACGACATTGGGGTTACATGTTTCGTTTCCTCTCTTTTAAAGGAGAGAACACGAACAATTTACATGTTTAGATCCTAATTTACATGGACCCTACCACTGCCGTCCGGGTAACGCACATCCATTCCTAACTCGTACAAGTTGCATTATCTCTGTAAGGATGCATTTCCGGACCCATGTTTATAGAAAAAATATTGTTCTCCGCTACTGCTCTTGCTCTTGCTCACGCTCATGCTTTTGCTTTATATTCCTTTAGCAGCATTTTATATTTTGCAAAATACATTTTAGTTCTGTAAAAAAATATACTTTTATTTCCACAATGCATTTTTAATCCTGCCAATTCGTTTTTTATTTTGAAAAATGCATTTTAACATTCGCAAAATGGCAAATTATTGTTCAAAATAATTCATTATTACATGCTTCTAAACACGAAGGTGATGAAAGTCCAGGAAACTTATTACTAGCAAAGGAACTGTTATCATGGAATCAAACCTGTGTATCAGATACTTTTGTCATTTTGCTTTTCTAGAACGATTGCTCTTTGCTCCATGCCTTTGCTCATGCTACTGCTCAACGCTCAAAGGATTCAACAATGGTCTTGGAGCAAGAGCAAGAGTATGAGCAAGAGTAAGAGCAAATGTTCTTGCAAGTAAGAGCAAGAGCGCTCATTCTGAATACGGGCATAAATCTTGCGCTACAATATACATGGTATTTCATTCTTGACCTACCTTTCTGAATCACCCTGTATACGAATTCTATATATACCTATTGAAGTTTGAATTATTATATTGTTACTTTTGTATTATTGTAGTATTATTGTGGACGTAGGCATCCCATTGCCTTGAGTTTTTGGTATGCAGATGCATGGGCGTAGCCAAGGGAGGGGACCACCGGGTCCGGTCAACACCTCCTAAAGATAAGGCCTGAGCTCGAAAACGTCATACATTGTTACATCATCATCTGAAGATACGTTTAATCGCATTTCAGGGCTTATTATTGGTAGAAATGCGATTAAACGTATCTTCGAATGATGATGTAACAATGTATGACGTTTTCGCACTCAGGCCTTATCTTTAGGAGGCGTTGGTCCGGTCCGGTCCCCCCCCGTCGGAAATAATTCAAGATGTAAAGAAAGAATTTATAAGGAATCAATAAATATAAATTATTGACCCATTTCGTCGAAGAAGTTTTCAAATATACGTAATTTGACTGAAAATTATCTAGCAAATTTAAGTTAATTTAATGAAATTAATAAGCACTCATATAATGTTAAAATTTATTTAATATATACATTCTGTAAATACACTAGCTGACAAAAAAAATGAAGCATCCAGAAGGAGTGGTTGAAAGTGAATGAAACGATATACGATGAAAGAACATGTGACTTTATTGTACTGATTACAACATGGGATGAAACAGACAACGCCGTTGGCAGTACAGGTGGAATGTTGACGCCAGGTCAGTAAGGTTTGGCACCCCCTCTGGCATGCCCTTATGCCCTTAGGCAGTCCATAAATACAACTGCTGTGTGTGGGCGTGCGTTATCTTGTTGGTACTATGTCCCAGGGTGCTGTGCCAGAAGGTGTAGGACGTGCGGACGCAGAATGTTTCTGACGTATCGCTGTGCAGTCAAAGTCTGCCGAAGCACTATTACGCCTGTGTGTCTCTCCACAATATGGGACGGTTGTGCCCTCTGCCCTCGACGCCGCCATACGCGAACACGATGGTCATCGGAGGTCATAGAGAAGCGGGACTCATCACTAAACATGATGCGACGCCATTCGTCCTCTGGCCATGCCTCCCGGGCAAGGCACCACTCTAAAAGCAGGCGTTGGTAAGTAACAAATTGACTCAATGAAATGACCGTAAATAATGGAAACTCAATATATCTTTAAGCATCAAATTGACTAAATAATGATCAATGATACAAGACGTGCTTTAAACTGATGAACGGTGAATCCATTCACAGGAGCTAAGCCTGACTCTGTAGGAGGATGCAAATTAGCAGCCAAAGTATACATGTTCACATTCTCCCAGTCTAGGAAGATGATGTTGTGGTGTTACTTGGAACCGATGCATGGGGAGGTAGGACCCCAATCCGGCGGATGCGAGTCGTCGAGATGCTGTGCGGGAACTCATAGGGTGTTGTAGTCTCCAGTACATGTTCGCTGATGGCGGGTGCCAATGCCATGGGATTCCTTAATGCTTGGTATACCATACGACGGTCCTCCCTTGGGGTGGTGTTTGTTGGTCGACCCGAACCGGCACGACGTGCATTGGTGCCCTCATGTATCCATTGATTCCAACATCGGTCCACTGTGACATCTGAATGGCCCACATCGTGACCACCGAGAGAGAAGGCCTCCGCAATGAAACTGAATACATTATTGCATCACATAGTTAGTGCATTGTTATTCGTATTTCTACCAATAATAAGCCCTGAATTTGCACTATCTATGATGATGTAACAATGTATTCAATTTCATTGCGGAGGCCTTCTCTCTCGATGGTCACGCCCACATGCCTGGCAATTGCACAATATAGCCTTTCATGCAGTCCCACAATGCGGCCCCTGTCAAAATCTGTCAGTTGGTGGATAAGATGTCTAACGCGTCTGCGAGGCATCGCGGGTACTTTGTAGAGTACAGTAATCCTCTCTGAACGTCTTGCGTAACTGTCGGACTTACAGCAGTTGACTGGTAACAACTTACCAACAACATGGCGGTGACATCACGAATGCACTCTCGTGAGCGTTCTAGACATTACAGATCCTTGTGAATCTAATCGTTTACTCACACATTAATGGTATGCATGTGTACCGAAATAGGATAATATTGTACCACTCCTTCTGGGTGCTTCACTTTTTTTGTCAGCTAGTGTAATTATGCCTTAGAAGACATTAAAGCTAGGGGGCATGCATATGGTGGAGCAGCAGGAATGTCTTCTAGTGTGAAAGTGCGAAAGTTAATTAAGAGTGAAGCTCTAATGGCCATATATATACGTACTGTAAAGCACATGCTTTGAATTTAAGTATAGTATCAGCAACAAAAGTTTCAGAAATAAGAAATCTTATGGATTCTATTAATTCATTGCATTTGTTCTTCGATTCCTGTCCCAAAAGACAGATTTTTAGAACTAACTATTAGCTGCTATGAGTCAGAAGTCAACAAAACCAAACTGCCTAGTCAGTATAAAACAAGATGGAACTTCATTCTTGCTTCGATGTGCTTTATCAACTGTATGCTGTCGCTGTCACTGCATTACATGCGGTCTGTAGTATGAGTTGCCGCAGTGGAACTGGGATAGAGAAAGCCCAAGGACTGCAAGCCACATTTACAGACAATGGCACATGGTCGACGTTTGTCATTGCATATCAGGTGTTGAATAAATGTGGCTTGCAAGCCTGGTCTACAAGGCATATGATTTTATCAAAACGGTCAAAGACATTTTATAACTCTAAAGCAAAATAATGATACCGAATTCATTCCTATTTTTGATCAAGTGCTTGCATTATCAACAAAACTTGGAATATGCCCAAGCATGCGACGAGTTTCAAGTTTGCAGAAACACCGAAACAACTGTCCAGCAGATACACCATTTCAATACGATAAAAGAGTTGTAGCAATCCCATTTCTTAATGGCATCTGTCTAGAAATGGACAACAGGTTTAACGAAGAAAACTCATTAGTTGGAAAAATGTCCGTGCTTGTTCCATCAGTAATTACCAGTACCACTGGTGATGTTGCCCAATTTGCGAATTTCTCCAATTGGAATAATGATCTTCTATCCCCACAATGGAGTACTTAAGGACGACTTTATACACTGAACGACCAATTTATTAGAGACACCTCTTACGGAAAATGGATCGGCCTCCCAGTGACACCCAAACAATGGAACAGGCCGAAGCGATGTATAGAAGGGATGCATTGGATCACAAGTTGCAATCAGCAGCAGAAGTGGACTGAATATGGGTAAATCCAAGGATTTGACCGACTTTGAACGAGGCATGATCGTTGGAGCTCGACGGGCGCAGCTCAGCATTTCGCAAACCACGAACCTCATCGGGTTTTCCCGTGCAACATGGTCAGGGGTATTCCGTGAATGGCAGTTATGCCAAAAAACAACCTTCAATAAACACAATTCCGGACGAAACAGGGCCCTGGATGAAAGAGGCCAACGGCGACTGGCACGAATCATCCACAGCAACAGGACGGGAACAAATTGCAAAGCGCAGTTCAATGAGGGAGCATTGCAGCCCATTTCGGAGCATACGGTGCGGCGCACCTTGCACCGAGCTGGGTTAAACAACAGACGGCCAGTACGGGTACTGTCGCTGTCACCGCAAAATAGGAAAGCGCGCCTGCACACAAGCATCGCCACTGGACACTGGATGAGTGGAAGAAGGTCGCCTGGTCCGACGAATCGCGGGTACCATCATGCGGACGGCAGACTGCGCATCCGGCGCAGACAGCATGAGGCCATAGACCCATCCTATCAGCAGACAACCGTACAGGCGGGCGGAGGAGGAGTGCTGGTCCTCTGTTATCCGTAGACACATCCCTGAATGCGAGACACAACCTGAACATTGTTGCTGATCAGGTACAACCGTTCATGATGACTGTGTTCCCTGGTGGTGATGGACAGTTTTAGCAGGACAGTGCTCCCTATCACGGTGCTCGAATGGTCTTGGACTGGTTCGAGAACATGACGCGGACTTCCACCTGCTTCAGTGGCCAGCTCAGTCGCCCGATCTCAACCCGGTCGAGCATTTATGGGATGAAGTGAAGAGAACCATTCGACGCCTTCCCACACTGCCGTCCAACCTGCACCAATTACGGGAGGCTGTGATGTCAGCCTGGGTTGCTATTCCTCCGCAACGGTTTAAGCACCTTGTTGAATCCGCTAAAGACGTGCTGGGATAGGACAAGAAAGGACAAATACGAAGTGATAAGAGGGAGGGGAGAAAAATGCAATAGGATAACACATACAGAATTAAATGCGGAACTCTTATATCCGGATCTCTATCACTCCTAACTTTTTTATAGTTTCTGTCAAGAAAAAGAAGAAAGAAGAATGATACGCTTCCTCCACTTCGCACCCCTCAAGGTAATTTCGTCCAAACTAATCAGGATAAAGCTCAAACAATTGCAGAATCCCTAGATATGCAGTTTGTTACCCCTGATAATAATCCCGAGAGTCAGCTCATGTCCCAGACTGTGGAAGATGGTCTTGCCAACTTTTGTGAAGTCCCGCAGCCTACAACTAAGATCATCATCGAGGCCGGAGAGATAGCTACCATCATAAGAAATCTGAAAAAGAGGAAAGCTCCAGGAAGAGACAAGAGATAATAATGCCTTAAAGAATCTCCCAAAGAACATCATTAATGACATCCCGAATATCATAAGCGACTGTTGGAAATTTTTCTATTTCGCGACTGCTTGGAAGCAGTCTACTGTGTTGAGTATCCCCAAGCAGAGGCAGAATCCTGCAATTCCCGCGAGCTAGCGATCTATCAGCCTACTTTCCTCGATGTCTAAAATCTTGAAGAAAACGATCCTCACAAGGTTCAAAGACTACTGTCTCACCAATGGTTTTGTGCGGAAAGAACAGATTGGCTTTTGAGCCGCCCACTCGTGTCAGATGCAGATATGGAGGCTCGTTGAAGATCTGAGTACCCCAGTAAACCTTTCCAGGTATTGTGGCGTGGTTTTTCTTGATGTCAGTAAAGCTTTCGATCAGGTATGACACGAGGGGCTAATCTACAAGATGATTAGAAACGAATTTTCTCCTGATTTGATTTTGATGGTGAAATCCTTTCTTAGCGACAGGTTCTATCAACAAGCTGAAGTTGACGAAAACTTCTCCTCGCCCCGCAAGGTAACGGCCGATGACCCACAAGGCTCTGTCCTTGGGCCCGTTTTATTTAATTATTTTGTACATGATTTCCCAAAACCAGAAAAATGTAATTTATATTTCTATGCTAATGATACTGCCATCATGGCTTGGGCGCACCAGCCATCTCACATTATCACTCGTCTGCAGAACGCCTTGAAGAAATTTAAAGACTGGTTTAATTGCTGGAAACTGAACCTTAACGTCGGATAATGCAAAGCTGTGTACTTCAACAAAAAGCATAAGCGTCTCCCGGATTCTCTTGTTCTATTCAATAAGGAACTCGAATGGGTTGACAACTACAAGTACCTTGGCGTTATCATCGACTCAACCATCAAGGTCTTTTATAGACCTTGCAACCATGGATGAAAGAAACTGGATTCTCAACTCCTATTGTGTCGCCCGTGAGTTTTTTTACGGTGGCGCCATCTGGATATTTGCGTGCACATCGCTACCTAAGCAGACGACGCATGATGAAGACGATGACAGGCGTGGCGGCTTACAATGGAGGAGGAGAGAAGTGCGCTGCGCTAAATTACAATAATTCAAGAGTAAAAAATAAAGAACTATCCTTTTTTCGTTTTCCGAAGGATCCTGAACGGTAAATAAAAGTCTAGTCACTATGTCGATATTAGATTTTGCAAAAGAAGAATACAAATGTCAGATCACCATCGCCTGTTGTTGTACATTATGACAGTGACTTGATATATGTTTGTGATGAAAATTAGGCGACATGGTAATTCAAATAATCAGTAAACTTAAGTGTTTTATACATTTTACATTTTTTTTTACATCCCAGGAAATAAATAAATAAAAAAAAAAA
>JAHWFO010103246.1:0-11209 GCA_023313115.1 Rhysida immarginata
GCCCGTCTGTCTGGAGATGGCATCCAACTGCATAGGTTCCTCAAATGCAGGTTCTCCCCCGGCGTATGCACAAAATCGTTTTTCAGCATAGCCCACTCCTCCAGCGTAGCCGTCTTCTCCTTCTCTTCTTTCTCCGACGAGATTTCGAATCTTTCCGCCTCTCAACCGCTCCGCAAACAGGTCTCTCATTGGTCATCACGTATTGATTGCGATGACGACACTCTTTGCGCTCTTCCGCCCCCGCCTTCGAGCGGTAGAATATGCGAGAGCGAAAGTGAACACGAGTGTCGCCGAAAGACGAATCTGGATTCGATTTCCGTGACACTTGCATTTCTGTCATCCGTATTTCAGGCTCACAACTACTTAGAATTCTGAATAATAAAATTTTTCACAATCAGCTTGAAAAGTAGGATTTTACACTCAACATATCAAAGCAAACGTACTTGGAAGGAGATTATGAAAAATATTCACTTGCCGCTTACTTTTTAACTGCATTTTTAAACAAGCAGAAATTCCAGCGAAAATAAAGCAAATTAAAACCAATCCTCCCGTTGCATACCTATGTACCTCTTTAGAAAGTTAACGGAAAACAATATGGCATACTGTTATATTGTGAAAAATATTAAAATTAACATTACTTTCTTCGTGAAAAGCTAATATAAAAAAATTACCAAGAATATAGCAAAGATAAATAGTAGTAATTTCAGTGCTGCATATGACGCCTATCGTTTCATTGTCTGTAAATATCAACGTGGATTTTACAATAAATTGTCTACTGATTTTATAAATAAATTTTATTTTCTAACTAATTTAGATTTCTTAAGGGATTTTTAATAGTGATTGTGGAACGCTCATAGCATGCCTGCTTTTTGAAATGTGAGATCATTTCAGTGAATGAAGAAAGTGTGAATGCGCTGATGATGTTCTGGTTACATTAATTGAATCGTCATATACATTCATCGTCAAAAAAAAAATTTGCACCCAGAAAGAATCGTCAGATTGAAAAGAGATTTGACAGGAAGTTAGTATTAATTAATAACAACAAATGATTAAAAAATGAGGTTGTTATGACAAATTTTATCGATCGACACCATACAATTTTGAATAGGATGTTGGGCTACCATTTCTAATGCATTCTGCCACACGTCGTGGCATGGACTCGTACAAGTTATTAACATAGTCTTGACTCGGCTCTTCTCATGCAGACTGAAATTTGGCTTGTAGCTGTTGCACATCCTATAGATTTTTTTTGTGTGCAACATTTTTTGTTAAGTAAGTCGATGTATTTGTCACTTCTTGCTACTGACAGTTTCTTTCATGGCATTTGAAATTTCAACTCATCTGATATATGTTCCTTGTCAGAATTTAAATTTTTATTTTTTATTTTATTTGATGAAATCCAATGCATCTATACAGGGCCTGTATGACCAGAGGCCGACGAGTTGGGTACCTGAATGAATATTGATTAACGAGTGCTGTATGATGGTCGCAGCAGCCGGAGGGATGAAGATCGTGTGTCACTGATGGTCGCCTATCCAGTGACTGGCCGTGCCTGATGTTTCTTAACTTCCAGATATGGTGGGCGCATATTCCCACAGCAGGCCTGAACAGTTATTATAAAGAGATAATGCATTCGAAATTGCTTACAAAGCAGTAAGCAGTAAGGAAATTTCAGTAAGAAATGATTTGTGCTCTTTAATTTTCATTAATGCCCGAAAACAAACCAGAAAGTCCTTACCAACAGAAACACGCCTAATGCATCACAATTTCTCTCCTATCCACCAATGATGAACATGAAAACTTCTTTATGAAAGCATCAAAAATTCTAACATTTAGGAACCGCACTATTCAAATATATGTATCATATTTATTTTAAAGGCAATCTGCGTGGTCTTTATCATTTAGAATTCGGATAATGTTCTCCCTATCAAAACAAATCACAAAACCATAACCTCAAGAGCATGTAATTATCCAAATGAATGTTACTTTGTATATGTATGATTTTATCTGCATAATATAATTTATGTCTAATTTGTGAACACGAAAATTTAATTGAAAGAGACTAATCGGAAATTTAAAGGACGCTTAGGAATAAGTAAATGCAACCATGACTGACTACGTTTGCAATTAGCAGTAATCATTAACAGACAAATAAGAAATAAGCGAAACGAAGGAATTGAATAAAAACAAGTTGTTAAGTGTAAAAAGTACAATACTAAAATTAAGAAGCAAAATCATGTTATTAAGCAATTAAACATCTAGGATAAACTATATTTTTTAAAGATCATCTTACGATTCGTGATATCTTTTTGTCAATTATTTTAACAACAAGATTTTATCCGCGCGCAGTTTGCGCGGTAGTTAGTTTCAAATTCAATTCATATTATTGCAAAGCTCGCACATTCAGTGACGAACTCGCTGAATTGTTTCGGTGACAAACTCACATGTTCTCCTTTGTTTATAGGTTGTGATTGATATATATATTGTAAAGTGCTAGTAAACGGCGGTTTTCATAAATTCTTAAATGATACTAGAGAACAAACAAACGTTATGTGATATTCAAATAAGCATCTCCACAAAAAAAGGAAGGTAGAGATTAAAATAATAAACAACAAACCGTTGGACCTCCTCCACAAGGAAACTGAAGGACGGGCCACAAAATAACGCTAGACTAAATACGACGGGATAACACTAAGAGGAATAATACGGGAAAGGCAAGACAGACCAAAGGGTAGACACACGAAATGAAGGGGGGACAATCGGGTAAGACGGGAACAACATGGTTGAGGTCCTGAAAAATAAAACAATATTAATAAAGCATCATCAAGAAATAAAAGGAAAAAAAAGATACTCTCAATTAAAAGGATTTAAAAGTCATAAGGAAAGTAAATTATTAAAAGTTATTAATCAAACAAAGTCCAAAAAAGAAAAGTCGGTTTTCTAAAACATCTCGAAAATCGGAACGTAGGTGACAGAAATTCATCTGAATGGATTAGTTTCCTGTTGAATACCAACACGTTGTATTATGAAGGTTCCAGCACAACTCTAAGTCGAATGACGAACTAAAGCATCACTCCGGAATCAGCCGTAAGACGGAAGCAGCCAAAGGACAATGGGATCCACATTATATCTTGGACAGGACGAAACATTCCTATGTCCAACAAACTAAAGTCGTTAGGCGACTTGAAACATAAATGATAATCCACCGAACACTACATCGGCAAAAGAAAACAAAGTAGCAAACAACAGATGGTCGACATTATGTCGGATAACCACACATAATCAAAAAAAAACAAAAAAACTCGTAGACTCCTCAGATGTGGCCTGACGAAATCTCAACCAAAGATTTCACAATAAAAGTTACTAACATCTACTAACTGTATATCCATCTCGATATCCCAGAGATGGAAGAGGGGGGCTCTTGGAACTGGAGCCGGTGGTATGGCTCCAGAGGGGCACCCTTAGATCATAAAACAGGCAGGGTGCCCAGGCGCACATGCGGATAGGAGTACGGGCAGCCTTCAAGGGCTGCACCGCCTATATAAACGCCTCAAAAGGAGGCCCGTCCGCTCACCGGTGGGTCATCGATGTTGACGGGAAAGGTGAAGAGATACGAGATGTTGATCGTATTCCCTCCAATGACCTTACAGAGACGCTGAGATGACGAATAGCGTCTCCGAAACGTAGCTGGGCCAAGCCGTGGCCACTCGAGCTGAAGGAAAGACCTAAGATGGGAGGCACCTCTCCTCCAGACGGCTGAGGCTGGCGAAGGCACACCAGCAAGTCGTTGCTGACGAGCCAGCCAAAGCTCCCTGTTCATGAAGGCGATGGAAGTGGCCAGGTCCAGCTTATAAGCAACACCGGTGGAGTAGTCCATCAGAAATCGCACTGACTGGATGGAGAAGGCAGTCAGATGAAAATGTCTTGAAAGGCGATTCCAGATGGACTGTGCGAACGGGCACTCGAAAAAGACATGGTCGATGGATTCAGGAGACCCACAAACCAAACAACCAGCAGAGCCGACTACTCCCCACTGATGTAGACGTTGGAGAGTATAGAATCCATGGTGCAGCAGACGCCATTGAAAATTGAAAACAGTCCTCTCGAAGGCGAAGGACTTGATGGCCTTCAAGATGGCTGACCATGGATATTCGGGGTGCCAGCGCACGATGTCAGAAGACGCACCCCGGTCGGCCTGCTGGAAGAACCAAGATAGATGTAGGCTCCCCCAGTTTTGTGGGTCTACCTGACGCAGATCTTGAATAAAGGTCGCTAAGTCTCCCTGGATTCGGTTGTAGAACCCAGGAGATCGTAGGTTGATTGTCACTGGCAGCGAAGTGGGAACTGGAAGCCCATTCACCTTGAAGAAGAAACGCAGGTGCAGGAACAGAAAATTGGCCCAGATGGGAGGGGGAAGAAGGAAGACCCGGATCAAGGCAGCCATTCTGGCCGCAATGAGGTAGTGCCGGATGTTAGGCAGGCCAAGGCCTCCTCCCTCGAAGGGGATATACAGCAGTTCCCGGCGAAGGGGATGACGGGCTGCTGCATACCCCCAAATACAGTCTGCAATCGCACCGTGCACCTTCTTCAAAAGTTGAGGAGATGACAAGGCGAACAGGCATTTCGATGTCAATAGGGACAAGATGTGGGTCTTGATGAACCTCGCCTTGACAAACATCGAGGTGGAATAACGAAAGTTCTTGCCAAGGCGAGACAAACACTTGTCGATAACTTGCTGCCAGTGACGAGAGTCCATGTCGGGTAGAAAGAAGAAGACGTATCCCAGCACTGTGATCTGCTCACACCACGTTATTGGGAAGGTTTGAAGATAGTCCACTGTCCATTTCCCAATAGCGATGCCTTTAGACTTGACGAGATTGATGGAACTTCCCGTCGAAGTGCTAAAGTGATCGAAAGATTCTTTATAGATGCCCTGGGAATACGCATCAGATGCAAATAATACTACATCATCAGCGTATGCCAGCGTACGGATGTTGATGGAAGCAGCTGGCAAATCGTATCCCCGGACATCTGGGTGGCGATTAAGAAATTGTAATAATGGCTCCAAATAAAAAATGTATAAGAGGGGAGGGATGGGACACCCCTGCCTAACGCCTTTGGAGAGTTCGAAGAAAGGCGAGTTGGAGCCATTAATCGCCACGCATGACGTGGCAGAAGCATACAGTGCTGAGATAATGGTAGCAAATTTCCGAAGATGAAGATGGTGAAACACTCGGAAAAGAAACACGTGATTCACCTTGTCAAAGGCCTTTTCCTGGTCAAGACTTAGGACGGCAAGAGTCTGACGACGCACACGCGCTTCCTCCATAACACATTTGATGGTGATGATGTTGTCGGACATCCTGCGAGATGGAATAGAGCAGGATTGTCCCGGATCGAAGAACTCGTCGGCGAAGCATTTTAGCCGTTGCTGGAGCACGCCAGTGAAGACCTTATAATCTGTGTGGAGTAGAGTAATAGGCCTCCACTGGGTGACGAGTTCAGGATTCGGTACCTTGGGGAGTAAGATGATTTTCCCCGCGGTAAAGTCCGACGTGATGGAAGAAGGGTCCTTAAGTATGGAGTTGAAAACTTGCACCAGGAAAGGCCCAAGAAGTTTCCAAGTCGCATTGTAGAACGAATACGGGATGCCGTCTAATCCAGGGCTGGACTGATGACGGCCATCCATTGACAGAAACTTCTTGACTTCATCTTCGGAAAAGGGACGGGTAATTGACAGGTCAGCATCCGCAGTGAAAGGTTCAATTCGTCGTGGCGTCGGATGGAAAGACTGGGTGGCCAAAAAATGATGAAAAATGGGAGTGAAAAGCCGACAAGATGTCAGCGTCGGTTTCCACTGTCCCATTCTCCACCACCAAACGATGGCACCTCTTCTTGTTGGCGCGACGCCTCTCCTCAGCGAACGCAGCTGACGACATATTCCGGACGTCAGACGCCCAGGACAGTTTGGCCCTGAGAACTGCGCCGGCGGCCTTGCGGATCATTAGAGCATTGATCTCGCTCTTCACCTGGTGGATGTCATCAGCATATGCCCCCTTCGGGATGGAACAGCGGAGGAGGCGCAGGATTTCTTGGAGCATGAGGAGATGGCGCCGATTGCGTCTAGCAGCATCACACCCAATCTTTCTAAAGAAGCGACGGAGCTTAGATTTGAAGGAAAGCCACGAAGCTAACGACGGAGGCAGGTTGTGAAGGTGTCTTTCCACAAACCGAACGAACATTCCCTTGTATTTATCGATGTCAAGCAGAGAAACGTTCAGGAACCAATTGTCCGAAGTAGTACCTGCAGAGGAGGCAGGGAATGGAGGGTTCCAGGACCACTTGATGGCACTGTGGTCTGAAAAAGAGCAAGGAATGACCTCCATGGAACCAGAGGCACCAGCGAAAGTGGCGTCTACTAGGAAAAGGTCCAACCTTGATGACACAGAGGGCCCTTGGGGAAAGGTGGACCCCCTTTGGTTGGAATGGGAAGAAGACGCCCACAGATCGAATAGTGCATTCCGCTGGCACAACTGGTAGACATACCCAGATGAAAAGATGTTGTTCTCATCCGGATGGCAATTGAAGTCCCCAGCAACCACTGCAGACAAGGACGAGCACAGGTAGAAGTCCAGTTCTTCAAAGAATGTCCGTTTCTCTGCTGATAAACACGGGGCGTACACATTAAGCAATCGGAATTTGAGACCAGATAGCAGGAGGTCCAAAGAAATTACCCTGCACTCACAGTCAAAGACGCAGTTCGACACCACAATGGAGGGGTTGAAGATGATGGTAGCAACCCCCTGTCCATGTGGCGAAGATGAGTTGATGAAGAACTGCGCAGATGGATATTGACTGCGAAGGCCAGGTAGGTTAGCAAGCTGCTGCGAAGCAGCAAGCTTAACCTCTTGAAGGAGTAGGATATCTGGCCTGTACAGGGCAACGAACGATGACAAAACCGATTGCTTGAAAGACGAACCAAGGGAACGAACGTTTAAGGAAAAGACCTTCACTGCGAATTTCGGCTGACGGGGGCTGACCTGTATCTGAAGGAGTCTTGAGCCTCACGGATGACGGAGGAGGCCCAGATGTCTTCCGTCTAGGGGAGCGAGCACGTCCCGAAGAGGAAGAGGGGCTGCGATGATGACGGTCTACGCAGCTGTCTCGTTCAGATGAAGAGGACATGGGAATCCCGTCCCTCTTGCTACGATGTCGTCGGGCCTTTTTCTTGCGAGGGCTCTTAGGCGTCGCAAGAAGATCCCGCTGAGCAGACGCTGATGGCTTGGTAGTCCCAGCAGAGGATGAAATAATACCAGGCGTGGGCGCACAGGCGATTCGAAGAGGCTGCGATGCCGATGTGAGAGCAGGTGGAGGAAGAGTTGGAAACTCCTCCACATCAAACACCGACCCGGAGCACAACGAATCGTCCAAGATGACTTCAGCAGAGTGGCAGTCCTCCAACATTGGGGAAACATCAGGCGAAGGTGCACGAGAGGAAACAGTCTCTTGCACCACACTAGCCCGAGGAGGGGGAGTCGGCATCTCCTTCCCAGGAGTCGTAGGACGTGGCGACGATGGTGGTGTCGTCTTCGAAATCCTTGGTGAAGGAGGAGGCGACGATGGTGGGGTCGCCTTCGACTTCCTCGGTGGTGAAGAAGGCATCGATGGTGGGGCCAACTTTGATTTCCCCGATGAAGGAGGAGGTGACGACAACGATGGGGTCGTCTTCGACGTCCTTGGTAGAGGACAAGGCGCTGTTGCTCTGCTCGGCTCAGTTGACTTGGCCGGTGAAGTCATCTTTCCTGGTTGCTGGGACGACATTCCTTGAGGCGATGGCGTTGGGGCTGCTGATAGGGCATCTGACCTCTCCTGGCACTGGTGGAACTTGTGCACGGTCTTGTGGCAGAAATCACATTTCCGAAGGAGAGGACAGTCTTTTCGAACATGAGAAGTCTTTTTACAGTACCAGCAGCACTGCCTCTGGCCCTTGTACGACACGGAGACGGTTATTCCACGCATCACAAGGTTCGAAGGAATGTCTCTATGGAGTTCCATGAAGACTACGATGTCGCCCGTCATCTGAAGAGGAGAATCTGGGTGCAGGGGGTACGAAACTCTACGCACCACCCCATAGTCCGACATGTAGTCTCGGAGATATTTCTCAGCCATCAGTGGCGATGCGCCCCGGATAAGAACTGGAACGTATCCGGGTTCGGCGTAGCTCAGGTGGACGGTGGTTTGTCCAACCTTGATGAAGTCCGCATCGACAATTCGGTCTGCGATATTCTGTTGCCTGCAGAGCATCTTCGATTCTGTCGAAGAAAGCCTCTGCAGAACAGTCACAGCGGGGTGACCCGACGGGAGAACCGGAGGTATACGCGTTTTAGCGTATAGCTCCTTCATGAACATGCCGACGGCGAAGGGGCCGTCGGCAATCATATCAACCATGCGATCCATGGTTGATATCAGGAAAGTTTTAGATTTTTAAGGAGAAAGTAGAACTCCCCCAGGAGACACCAGGGGGAGGCGAACGCACTACACACTTCCTCAAACTATAGATGGGAGATGAGCTGATGATGCCGATTCAGAGACCGAGCTGATACTGACTAAACATACAACTTTTAGTTAACAGCAAACCTACTAGAACAAAAAAAAGTATTTAAATATCACGTCCCGCGTGACAGAAGTCCGAGTTCTTGGAAAGGAAAAGATAAGTTTGCTCCAAGAAAACGAGCTATTTAATATAACGACGACTGAACAATGGCAACAAAGAAAAACGTGAAACTTTTAACAATAGCGATGACGACGAACCACAGGGAAAGAAAAGACAATTAACGAAAATCGTATTTCATAAAAAAAAATTTAAAATTTCTCCTAGAAATTAAATTTTTAAAACACGAAAAAACTAAACTGTAAAAGGAAAAAAGGTTTCCCAAAATCTAATAGTTCATGAAAGAGCGTTCTAAAGAAAACATGTATAAGGTACGGCAAAGAGAGAGAAGAATTTTAAATAATCAGGATTGAAAAAGCAAACGGGAGATATCATTTTTAAAAAACGCGTCATTATTAAAAGACAACAAGAGAAGACATTGAGCTCACGCACGAAATAATTCTAATAAACGGAATTAGGTAAACTTACGAACTCCGAACGCTTTACTAAAAGCCTTGACGGAAAAATTAATATAGTAAAAAAGATCCTCAAGCGACCAATGTAAAATTTTCTATGGGAATAATAACCTAAGACGAGCGACATCCCAATAGAAGTCATAAGACATGGGGAAACTCGCCTTATAACGGTAATTAAAACATAGCCCAAGAAAAAAGGAGAAATGACGCGAAGAAAAAATTGACATTTTTAATTTCCCAGGCGAAAATTATCATTAACCTGTAAAACTGACGCTAACCGAACGCGTCGAGTAATCCCTTTATAACAAAAACGCGGAGGGGGAATACGGTAACCTCCGTTTACAAAAAATAGTAAAGCGAAAGGTGAAAAGTAGCTGATTACCTACACCGATAGACATGGGAGCTGCAATAGTCAAAGGGTAAATAATGGGTGACCGGAATCAGGAATATCGATAAGTCATAGAGGGATGGAAACACGGCGTTGGAAGAGTCCGCGAAGAGAGATAATGATAGCAGAAAAGACTATCGAAAAGAACGTTGAAGACGAAAAAAAAAATTTTAATACAGAAGAGGGTGTAGAGGTACGCAACAATATATCTTCTACATATATAAAGAAGGATGTTTGTGGGTGGGTGGGTGGGTCTGTTTGTCTGTATGTTTTTTATACAAATCTACAGTTTTATTCCGATCTTGATAAAATTTCGCATACATGACCTTCAAAGCATGAGGAAGGTCATTGTCTACCTCAGATTTCGAAAAAATAATAATTATTGATAAAAAATCGATATTCATGGTTATGGCAGGGCATATTAATGAGAAATATCTAATGACCAACAATGCAAGGCAAAGTTTTTGCAACAATAGGTATCAACAATGGTATCAACACGCAATTCACAAACACTTTGCATGGACCAACAATATATATTTTATGAACAACAATGCAAATAAAAGTTTGTGGAACAATAGGTATCAACAGTGGTGTCAACACGCAATGCACCAACACTATGCAAAGATCAACAATATATGTCTCATGACCAACAATGCAAGGCAAAGTTTGTGCAATATAGAATTCAATGCATAGAATTCCTGTTATTCAGGCTTTTCTTAGAAAAGAGAATTCTTAGTACTTAACAATTTCTTGAAAATCTTTAAAAATGATCAGTAACTGGAGATAATGAAGTAAGCAGACTATTGAGAAAGAGTGATAAGACGACAGAGGAGCATTCCTTTAGCTCCGTGCTGTATTGAACAAATGGGAAGCAAGTAAATAGAAGAATTGGCGACCGCTAGACTACACAAAGTGATGAATGGCCAAATTTTGCTTCAACACATCGAGAGACGATTGGAAATTGCAACAATATCAAGTGTACATCTAAAGTAAGATTACGTGAGTAAAAAATTATTTAGACTAGAAGGCATTCTTGGAGAGGTCCATCCATTGTGAGCCTTTAAAATTTTTTTTTGGTAAATCAAGTCCCGGCATATCACTTAGAATGGATGTTTTCAGTAAAGAGGTAAATTCCTGTCTTTCGGATTTTTCTTAGAATGGATAGTCCCTTCGCTCTATATTGTAGTGATTGAGTTATTATTTAACCAATTTGGAGGTTTAATTTAGCTTTTTGAGGTTGTTCTGTTTACCTACAAGCGTAATTATCCCGGGCGACGCCGGGTCCTCTACTAGTATAAAGATTTAAATAAAAATTGCTGCTCAGACAACAATCGTCAGGTGACTTTTCAGTTCCGGAGTGTGCTTCAAGGCAGTACCAACAATGGAAAACTGCTAAAACGTGCTAAAACAGTGAGTGTAAAGAATACAAAGATAATAGCATGTCACATAACAATCGATTTGTCAATAAAGAATACATTGTTACTTTCTGTTTATTTTTTAAGCATTACTGACATCGGCGCGCGCACGTAAAATCGCTTTGTCGACGCACGATTGTTCAAGTGCTCATAATCTATAGTATTAAGTAGCGAAAGAATGGAGCTACAGAGGGTTGAATCAGATAAAACGCCGCGTATGACCTTAACGGAAGGTGATTTGCATGACTCGTCCACTATTCATGGGGATTAGCTTTGTATA
>JAHWFO010103280.1:0-16770 GCA_023313115.1 Rhysida immarginata
TGTGTAGTAGTGTTTGCACATTTCAAGGCAGGAAACACAAGTTTTTTTTTGCTGTCCTGCTTCTGCGCAGTTACTCCAGTTTCGGTTTCAATGGAAAGGTCTATATAAAAATTCAGGGTGCGTCTGTAAATGTTCTTAAAACTTTTAAACCACCTATCCTTTTGAGCTCATACTTGCACCAGATGTTCGTTAGGTTCAGGGTAAGGTTTACAGGTGCCGAGTGTCAGGTTGGCCCAAAAGGGAAAGGGTAAAAATAATCTTTTCCTTGATCTGTCTGTCTGACATGACCCTACGATATGCGCCAACACTACCTATACTCAAAGCCTGAGCGCGAAAACGTCATGCATTGTTACATCATACACGGTAGTGTTACTGTTAATCATATTTCAACCAATAATAAGCCTGAAATTGTCCCTACCGTAGGTGATGTAACAATGCAAGATTTTTCCGTGAGCAGGCTTTCTCTCTAGGCGGTATTGTATGCGCACCAACAATGTATGTCATATCGTAAAACGCAGAGCAAAGTTTCTGCAATAATAGGCCATAAAAATTACTTTGGCTATGGTCATGGATGAAGAATTACAGGATGGGAAACTCCACTGTTTAAAGGGTAAATTTTTTTTTCACTGGCGCTTTCTGGCCGTTTGCGTGGGCATTACTCTCTGTCTAGCAGACGACTTTACTTTTCCGTATTGGCCTCGATGGCTTAGTGGTTGCGTGATCTCCTCTGATCAACACCTCCTAAACAGAAGGCCTGATAACGGAAACGTCATACATTGTTACATTATCATTAGTCGACCAAATTTAGGGCTTATTATTGTTAAAAATAGAGTGGCAAAAAGCGAAGCAAATTGAGCCATGACAGTTCTGGGCAAGAGTGAGCCGTGGAGTACTTAGCTATCTGGCTGCTTTGCTTTTGAAGATTTTGGGCCTGAGGAATAATTAATTCAAAACCATTCCTCAAAGTTGTTCTGCGTACAACTGTACAAACAGACACGAAAAAGGATCAGGAACCATTTTCCACAAGCGTAAATCAAAAATACGTAACTAAAATGAAAATCCACAAATGAAAGCCGATCGAAACGAAATTGAAATTGAAGCCATGATCGAAAAATTGTTTATAAAATATAATAAAATACTTCAAACACAAAGTAAACGAAAAGATCGGCGTGTGAAAGAATTATTAATCAGCTACTCTCATGTTTAGCCATGTGTTTTGCATCATCTTCACTCACTTTCGGCCATGACAACTGTTCTGGGCATGGAGCTTCCCAATTTGCTTCAAGTAACAACAATTGCTTCGGAGTCTATCTTTAATATATGTCATTGGATGCAACAGTGTATGACGTTTCCGTTATCAGGTCTTCTGTCAGGTGGTGTTGCTCGGATGCCCGTAGATGTGGCTTCGTTCCCGGCCGAAGACGACATTGTTTTTGAGATAAAAAATGTTGAAATCCTACCTACAGGAAACAGTTGTTTGGAATCTGTGGAGACACTTAAAGACATTGGTATACGAGACACCAGTGAGATCCTTTGAAGAGCTGGTAGCCGGAATCGCCATAGCTGCGGACCAGATTCGCGAAGAACCAGGAAGTTTTGAACTTTTTACGGCAGTCCATGCGGCGACGTTGTGAAGCATGCATTCATGCCAGAGGGAGTGAATTAGAACAATTATTATTGATTAAAATAGGAAAGAAAATTCCACAGCCTGGGTTCGAACCAGGAACCTTCTGCTCACCATGCAGACGCGGCAACCAATTGCGCCACTGTGGACATGGAAGCATTAGCGCTATCTACATGTTCTTAGGGCTGGTTGGAGCAGTACCCAGTTCGTAGGCTAGGACTATCTTTCCTACTGCGTATAATCGTTCCTGGTTCGAACCCAGACTGTGGAATTTTCTTTCCTATTTTCATCAATAATTTCAACATCTGAGGTTTGGCGTGAAAAACAAAAATCCTCTTAAGACCTTTCATTTATTAATCTAGAACACTTATTGTAAAACATGTGCATGTTTCATAAAAAACAAGTCATATTAATTACTGTATGCAATGTGTTTTTGTTCTTGTTATTACATGATTGACCATGATTTTGCCGTGGTCCAGAAATACGGGCTGAATAGCATATTACGTCTACGCGACGTCCAACAGTTTTTATCTCAAAAACAATACCCAGAGAAAAAAATGAAAGAGGGAATTGTTGCTTAGATTTGAGCCATCTATCAACCCGTGTTTGTACACTACCCTGCATACATAAATATGAAAAAACTATATTTTTCTCCGAGCGACGCCGGGTACTACAGCTAGTAATACTGTAAAAATAACCTTGAGCAATGATTTCATGAACATCTCTAATCATCTCTCCATACAAAGATGGTGCCAATACATTGTTAATTATAGCTGTACATTTTGTACGGTGCAATCTAATGTTGTGCATATCTTTCAAATTTAAACTATTTAAAAAGTCAGACAAATCATCAATGGCTGAAATAGCCCCATGTTTTAAAACATAGTTAATTTACAATCCAGTTCCTTCATTGCTTTGCTAACATCTGTAAACCTTGAAATTTCAGGTAGTTTCTTCACTCCTAATCCTAAAAGTTTCGCCGCTTCAATATGTTTCCTAGTCAAACGATGTTCCATAATAAAATTTTTGTGGGCCCGAAGTCTCGTTACGCAGTATTTGCAAAAGGCATAATAACTGTCCTCCTCACATGCTTGCAGCCATCCTGTCAACCAATAAATTACAAATTTATATTATACATCATAAAGTAACTTTTAGGTAAAAGTTCAGAGCAGCGTTCCCTAATTTTCTTGGATGATATCGATCAGCCCGATCGCGTTTATGCTCTGAATTTATTACTGTAACATATATATAATTATGGTTAATTTTTATTATCTGCACATCGCATAATGACTGATCATGGACCAAGGAAAGTGAATTTATTTTTTAAAGACTGGGGAGCTGCAAAATCGTTCGTAAACTACAGCAGCGCCCCCCATGAGCTAAGTGAGCGCTCGTTTTTGCTTCACCGTGGCCTTCGAGATATTAGGCCTCCGCATCGCCTCTCATTTCAATGCTTTCCTCCGTGCCCACGGCCTACGAGATAGCCTATGAGATGCTTTCCTCATTTACTATCTCGTAGGCCGTGTCCGTGCCAGCGGAAGTTAAACTTTTTAACGCTAGAGGGGGATCATCAGGGATAAAACAACGATGGATCCAAGTTTAATCTATGGAAGCTACAGACGTTGATAAAATTATTTCGTGAATTTAGAGGAAAAACAAACACTTCGAACGCAGTTTTTTTTATTAATTTGTATTTTGCTTTTCATTGATTATATATATTTGTAATTTATATTTTTTGTATTCTCTCATTGAGATATTTCGTTGTTTTTAAAGTGCTAATTCGTTGCGCCCGTGTACTTAGCAAACCTTTGCCTCCCTTAACTACGCCCCTGATTCAGTGTTAGTGTAAACTTCCTTGTTTTCAGAGGCCATGTGTTATTAAATTAATCATTTAATAAAAGTACTTTATTTTGAAATTATTGAAATCCAATTTCGTTTTATGCTGTCATCAGCCCGAAACCTACATTAACAGGTATTTAGTTGTTTTGTTTTTTTGAGATTAATGTACATTCAACAGTCTGTTGTTGGATGTATCAATAAAATCAATCGTTAATAGTACCCAGACGATCTCGTTCGATAAATCATCTAGAGCATGATATCAAAAACACATGAAGGTAGGTAATCGAACGATTACCCCTCCTTCTTCATCTGTTCTTGATGATATCGAATCAAAGTAATCGCTTTTTTCGAAATCGGTTAACCAACGTCAGGAGACGTTTTTTGAGTCTGAACGCAATAGACTCAAATCGGCCCACATATCAATGATTGTTTTTGTCCATTCCAGATGACGTGTGGTGAAAAGTAGTTTAGCATTGTGTATGTTATGTTAAAATGATTGATAAAAACCAGAACAGATGAAGGTGCGTGTGTGAATATCACCCCGCCGCCCTTCATCTGTCCTTGATAAAACATATTTTATTTCAATATTTTGTTTGTGAATAATTTCCGATTTTAAACCGATTTTTTACTTACATCGAATATATCGCTCATTATGATAAATACAGATCAATTTCTATTAAGATTCGATTCAAAAGAAAAACCAACAACACAAAACAGTAATTCGTTTTCATTAAAATGTGCGAGCGTGACGTTTGAAAAATGTTAAAAATATGTTGGAATTTCGTTTCATTAATTTCATTCAGTGCAATGAAAACAAGACCACATAAGGATCGCGTCATTTGTTCTTGCTGAAAATTATACAATAAACCGGTGTAAAGACAAATTCATCAATATTACATAAAGATATACATAAATGTAAATGAATAAAGGAAATTCAGTCAAGTAATGATTTTTCACTAAAGTTTTAAAGTGATAATGTTCTTTTATAACAAGGAGAACCTCCCATAAGTACAGGCAGGGATGGATGAGGGTAGAGGTTTTTTTTTTCCACATATTTATAGAATTTTTATTCCACTGTCAAGTTTGAGCATATAATAAGAATTTCCCTATAAAATCATTTCCATGAAAGATAGTTTTCTTTATTAGACCTAATTTTGTCGTGAGAGACAGAATTTTGCGAGATAAAGTCGGATAAATTAGCATAGCGATGAGGTAGAAAGTAGTTGTTTATCCCTGACGAGCGCCAACTAGCGGTCAAAAATTGAAACTGCCTCGGCACGCAATTTCAAGCCCGATGCGGAGGCCTAATATCTCGAAGGCCACGGCTTCACTCAATAGGCACCGTGCAAGCGAGAAGTGGGCGAACTCTGGTGAGCATTTCGGGCGTAAGCATCGGGAGAGGGCTTTACTCACTTTACTGTCTGAATAACAGTCATTTCGTGATAATGCATGTATGTTGTATTCTTGCAAACTTTGGTGCCCAACTAATAAAAACCTAATATTATAGTTTGGATATTAAAAGATTTTATTTTTATTATTTTTGATACAGCAATTGTTTAATAAAATGTTCGAAATAAAACTTTTCTATTTTTGGGATTGTTTCTAGTAAAAATATTCTATCATAATTTACATTCACGATGATGGCGTCCTTACAAGAATAAATTACAGTTCGCATTCTTTTAGACCCGTAACAAATAAGAACACCTGTATTTGAGTATAACAGGGGTGTTTCTTTTTCAGTTGCCACTCATTGTCAATATAAACTAAATAATTTACATATGATAGAGTTCCATCAATAATGTTTTCATCTTTCCTTGAAAAGGGACATTTTATTTCCAGAAGTTTAAATTCATCTTTGCTGTTTATGATTCCGTCAGGGCTGCAACATAATCAATGAAATGATGGATGAATGAACAACCCTATTGTTTCCACCCGTTGATTCGTTTTAAAAATAAAGCTCGATCTTGCTGCAGGTTCCATGTTGAGTCCGTATCTTGTTGCATGTGAGCCATTAAATTTAGAATTTAGCTGAGTACACAGTCTTTCGAAATTCGATTTTCGTGTGATCACTTTGTGGCATTTCGAACTTGAAATCCTTACTTGTCGTAGATTATGCCACAGCTGCATTTTGCTTTGATCGTTGGTTTCAATGGCATAATGGACAATTTCATCATAAGTCAGTTTAATTTTTGCATTGTAAAAAGCTTTTTCATTATCTTGAAGCAAGTATGATTTTCGTTTAAAAATAAGCTTGTTGTTATTTTGAATTAGGTCGTAAGAACAGTAGTTGCTATCGTTGATAGACCTGTTCTTTAGAAGTGTTTCGATAAGTGACTTCTTTCCTTCCAAGACAACAGAATTTATCACTGTTCGAAGAATTTCTTCGCATTCTGTAACTATCGAGCTACTCGAATTTGCTTGCGTGATGTGATAAAACAGACAATCAATACCCGGGAATATCTTCATACAGTCGAACCCGAATAACTTAAACTCTGATAACTCAAATTCCCGGTTAACTCAAACGATATTCTAAGTCCCATACCCCAGAGCATTTAATTCAATAGAAAATTCACTCATTAACTCAAAGAAATTTTTTAATAAATCCCGGATAACTCAAACACATTTTGGTTTTAGTGAATAGGTATTTCTAAATTTAAGCAAAACCAATCTTAAAAAAAAAACAAGCTTTGCCTGTTGAAACTTTATTTAATTTTTCAACTTTAATTTTCATGTCCACATGACAAAGAAAACGATGCAGGAATATTTCCCAGTCGCTGGCAGCCATTGTGAAAATCAAAACTTAGCACGAATCGAATTGTTGACTGCGATCGTTCATTGGGAGAATATTTAAACGTAGTAATTGATGACGATTGCCTGTTCGTTTTTAGAGGAAGTGTTTGTGTTGACCATAAAGTTCATTGCATGAATGATTGCAAACGAGTTTTTAGAAGCAGTCATGCACTTCTGATGGGTCATCGCCTTTGCCGATGTAAAAGTAACATTTATACATGTATCATAAATGTCATCAGATGAAAAAGAAATGGGCAAAAAGTGCCAAGAGCTGCCTTTTGAAAATTTTTACAAACCAGAAGTAGAATTTGGAAGCCATGCCAAAACAGCATTGGAATTGGTTTCGTGTTGGAACAGACCATAGTTTACTGGATTCATGCTTTATTTGTACTGTATATGGATCTCATTAAAACTAATCAAATTCATAGAAATATTTGTAGTGGTCATGTAGCCTCGTTTTCGATTTATTGGTTAACTCCAAAACCTGATAAGTCAAAATTTTTATGTGGTCCGCTGACGATTTGAGTTATCAGGGTTCCACTGTAATAGTTTCTGGTGTCATTACTTCTTCCCTTACTGTGGCGAAAGCATTTTTCGGAAAGAGGTCTTCAAGTTTTCTTCCCCTTAGATTACGTTTCCTTGACGTATGGGATTCCCCATTGTTGAGCAACAGTAGTGACCGATTCATCTGTCTGATTGTTAATATATTCGTATGTAGCAGCAACATGCTTACAGGTCCCAATTATCTCTCCTTTACATGAGCAGTGAGCTTTCGTTATTCCACGTTCTTGTGAAATCTTCGAATGAATAAAAATTACTATTAAAATCTTATATGAGGAGCCATCAGAAAGTAACGCCATTTATTTTTTTCAAAGAAAATTACAAAACATACAGGTAAACAACTAAGTGCGGCTGAAACTACAAGTCTTTATCTATTTTTCCACACAGGCACCTTGACTAGTTAGGTATTTATCCCAACGCTGCACCAGTTTTAGAAAACCCCGCTCATAGAACTCCGTTGGATGTGAATACAGCCAATGGCGCAAGGCAGATTTGAGTTCCTCGTCAGTCTCGAACCTCTCACCTCCCAGAAATCTCTTCATGGGACCAAAGAGGTGGTAGTCCGAGTGCCAAGGGCATTAAGTCCGGACTGTAGGTTGGGTGGTCCAGAACCTCCTAACCGAAACGGACCAGTTTTGATTAGACGACGTTGACCCTTTGCGGCGTGCGTTGTCATGAAGAAGTCGAGCATCGTTTCCTCTTTCTAGTCACTTATCCCGAATACTCGTAAAAGCAAAACTGGTGTGTTTCGGGTGGGAGGTTCTGGACCACCTAGCCTACAGCCCTGACTTAGCGCCCTCGGATTACCACTTGAAGTGATTTTTGGGTGGTCAGATGTTTGAGAGTGACGAGGAACTCAAATCTGCCGTGCGCCATTGGCTGTATTCACAACCGACGGAGTTCTATGAGCGGGGTTTTCTGAAAGTGGTGCAGCTTTGGGATAAATGCCTAAATCGTCAAGGTGTCAATGTGGAAAAGTAGATAAAGACCCGTATTTCAGCTGCACTTGGTTGTTTACCTGTATTTTTTTAATTTTCTTTAAAAAAAAAAAATAAATGGCATTACTTTCTGATATTGCCTAGTATCATTATTCAGGACAGCCGCATGGGAGACGCTATATCGCCATGATAATTGCAGTAATAGAAACTTTTTTATCATTATAATTTCAAATAAATAAAAAAAAACACAAAAAAATCTATCTGAGGCTCAAAATATTGATTAGAGGAACTAGAATTTATTTTGCACAAAGGCATCCACGCGACGGAAACGAACATTTTTAAAGACATAAGAATGGAAACTAACTTTTTAAATTTAGAATCTACTTACGAATAATGTTATCTCATAACGTGGCTTTATTAACATTCGTTTGCGGAAAGCATTTAGCTTTTATAACGCTATGGTTTTCAAAAACTTCTTTTTTCACGTCGCTCACGTGTTTGGCTTGAAACAAACGTTTTCCCTTAAAAACAGTACTGGGTCTACATGCTAAGCATTCAATTGGTCTAAACCCACAATATCTGATTTGTTTTAATTCATCCATTAATGTTTTTTATTTTTAAATCTCAGTTAACTGCAAGCGCGCTAATGTATCAAAATGCGAGGAAGCTTTCATCTCTCCCGATGTTAATGCAATTTTCCGCCACCAGCCCAATGCTCACTAGCGCCGCGTGCGTTGTGCACGGTGCCAAACGAACGCGTCCAAAGCTCCAACTCCCTGCTAAATTCTTTTCTTATAGGGGAAACAAAACCGCACATTTTATTGGCTGAGCGAGCCTTTGATTTCTTATCTCTGGGCATATATGAAAATATACGTAGTTCACTATTTTCGCAAATTATGTAAATAAAAAAACTTTTGTATCCCTATGTGTAGCAACAATGAATTAACTCAATATTGAGTTGTCCCCAACAATAATTCGCTAACTACACATATTTTCTTTGAATTGATGCCAAAACTAAAAACAATACTGACAATATAGGTTGATTTAAATGCCAAGTCTATCTACGGTTTATTAGTTTATTTACAAAAGTTTAGTGAAGATGAAAGTTAAAGACTTGAAAGAAAAGCTTCAGTTAATAGGAGCGAAAACTGACGGAAATAAACAAGTATTGACTGACAGTAAGCAAATTTTATAATGAATTACGATTTACGAAAGTGACGATGCTAAATATTGGGCTAGGCTACGACATCTCATTTAACCTCACTGAATTTTTCGATCTGTAGGAAATCCATGAAACTTGAGATTTTTGTTTTTAACATTGTTGTTCGAACACTGTGGAACTGAACAATTTACATGCATGTTCTTATACAGTATTCTTAACATTGCCGAGATTTTCTCCTCATTTCGACCATAGCGTCATAGCCTCAGATACATAAAGCGTAGGCGCTGCCATCTATACTTAAATCAACCTATTCAATAATGTTAAAGTCGAATAAGCAATATCAATTTGCTAAATTTAAACAATACGGTCAGAATTTTTCCAACATTTATACATTTAATTTTCAGTTATTCTCAATATCCAATACACATATTTATTAGACAGAGTAATACACTGAAGAGCCAAAAAATTATGATCATTCTCACATTGGTGAATGAACTTGTCTGGATCACGTGGAAGGCACATAATTAAGTGGGAATGGTATTTAACTGCTGCTGGAGAAGGTAAGGAATCAGTCTTGCACTAAATTTTGCAAGTGATGGGAAAGGCTGCTGATCTAAGCGAATTTGATAGAGGGCAGATTGTAATGGCGAAAGACTCAGAACAAGTATCTCCGAAACTGCATGACTGGGAGGTTCTTCATGATCTGTCGTTATTAGTATTAATGGAAAGTGGATAAATGACAGTGAAACCAGCAGTAGATGCAAAGGAGTTGGACGCCCATGCGTCCTCAAAGAAAAAGGACGTCGGTAACTATCCCGCTTGATAAAGCAAAATCAGCGCCAGACAGTCGCTCAGCTGACAGCCCAATATAATGCAGGTCCAAATGCAAGTGTTTCGGAACACAGTTCAGCAGACACTGTTGAACATAGGACTGCGCAGCAGACGTCCCACTCGTGTGCCTCTGTTGACCAAGTGTCATTGTCAACTACGCCTACAGTGGATCCGGGAACATCGAGACTGGACCATGGATAAGTGGAACAGAGTTGCCTGGTCAGATGAATCACTATTTCTTATTCATCACGTTGATGGTCGTGTCAGTGTACGCAGACTTCCAGGCGAACAGTTGTTCCTCCGTGCACAGCAGGCCATACACAGGGTGGTGGTGGTATAATGCTTTGGGGGCGTTCTCATGGGCGGCTCTTGGACCCGTAGTTGTGGTAAAACGGACCATGGAAGATGCGAACTATGTGAACATCATTGCGGACCAGTTGCACCATTACATGGCGTCTGTCTTCCCAACTGGAAATGGAGTCTTCCAGCAGGACAACGCCCCATGTCACAAGACTCGAATTGTGTTGGAGCGGTTCGAGAAGCATATGGATGAATTCCAATTAATGTCCTGGCCACCTACCTCGTCGGATCTGAATCCGATAGAGCACATTTGGGATATCATGGAGCAGTAACTCAGAGCTCAAACATCACCATGTCGGAATATCTCGACCTTGCATGACCAATACTTAGACATTTGGTACAACTTGTCTCCAGTCATCTACCAAGAACTTGTGGCATCCATGCCAAGGCGAGTTGCAGCTGTTTTGTAGGCCAAAGGTAATGACCACTGAGCAGGTGGTCATAATGTTTTGGCTCTTCAATGTAGTTTCTTGGCGGGTAATTCAGGTAAACAAGAAATTTATTATTATTATTCGCCATCTTTGGACCGCGTGACATAACACTCAAGATTTCCTATCATGTTTTAAGTTTCCTTCATGATAGTGAAGTATGAAAGGGGGAAATCGGTATATATCTGATTCCAATTTGAAAATGGAATTGTTAGTTCCAGAGTTAGGATGAAAATGATGAAAGGGTGATAATGAAAAGGGGCAAACACAAACATCTATGCCTCGGCGGGATTCGAACCCGCTACTCGCTTGTTTCGAGAGCAGCAAAACCTGCGCCTTAACGCACTAGGCTACCGAGCTGGCTGCTGCTGCTATTATTATTGCTATTACTAACAACAACAACAACAACAACACTAACACAAATATCTAAGATTTAAACAAGCCAGGCTTCTAGAACACAAACACATAAAGAACACACTCACTAAACAATTTCTTCTTCCTTCAGAGGCAATACTTAAAACACATTTAAATTCCAGAAATTTAATCAAGGCTATCAATACTTATGCCATCCCAATACTCTCGTACTCCTTTGGAGTCGTACAGTGGACACACACAGATGTTGAGGGACTTTTAAGGAAACAACGTAAACTGCTTACAAAGCACAGAAAACAGCTCCCACTCACAGCTATTGAAAGACTCACCCTGCCTCGTTCAGAGGGAGGCAGAGGTCTTACTGACATAATAGATCTAAACCAGAAACAGACTCATTCACTCAGAGAATTCTATTACTCAAAACAACACACATCACCCTTACAAAAAGTAATCTGCATGGATGATACAAAATACCCACCTTTGAATCTGAACAGCATGCAGAACACCCATAACATTCCTACAACGTGAATTAAACTTCTATCATGACTCGGAAAATAACTCCATGGTAGACATCCTTCTGACCTCAAGCAGCTACACGACGACAAAAAAAAAAAGCGTCAAACTTTTGGTTCAGTGAAGTGAGTCTGGGGAAACTGAAGGAACCTTGATTTCCATACAAGAGCAGGTTATTAACACTAAAAGCTGCAGAAAACATTATCAAACATTTGACTGATGGGTCTTGCAGGAACTTCCATATCGCAGAGAAAACCATCCAACACGTCATATCCAGTTGCAAAATATTCACGTAGATAGATTATTTACCCAGACACAACCAGGTAGCCAACATTATACATCGGCATCTAGCTAAGGTACACAAGCTTAGGGACATCCACACTCCATACAATAAATATATCCCAGACACTGTCTTAGAGAACACCACACATAAACTCTATTTTGACAGAGCTATAATCACTGAAAAAACTATCCCGCATAACAGACCAGACATTATACTAGTAGAAAAGCAAAACAAAATGACCTACATAAGTGATATCTTCACCCCAACACACAGAATTTACAGAACACATGCACTGACAAAATCACTAAATATACGGATCTTGCACACGAAATAAAACGCCTTTGGGGGCTTAACAGAGTACACATTGTTCCTATCGTTCTTTCTGCTACTGGGGTTATTCCACACTCGCTACACAAAAGCCTGTCAACACTAAATTTAAACCTACACTTATAGAAAACCTTACAGAAAGCTAGAATTCTAAACACATGTCACATAATAAGGAAATTCTTACACCAAAACATCAATATTCCTACGAGCGCGTATTTTTTCTCTTCCTTGCATTTGAGTCCCTTGGGCTTGGCCCTATCTTGGGTCCGCCTCTGGGACTTGACTTCTGGACTTGATCAGAGTTTGGTTTCCCCAAACAACATTAATAATTATAATGCAAATTTAAAATTCAATTTTATTTGTTTTAAGTGTGAACGAAAACAGTTCAGAATTAACCTTTAACAACGAACACTAAAATAATTTTAAAAAGAGGTAATTTGAATAAAGATGCTAAGTATTCGTTAGCAGAGGTAATCACAAAAATTAAATAAAATATTTCATGTTGAGTATTTCGTTTTAAAGCAGTGTTTCCCAAACTGGGGTTCGCTAAAATTTTTCTCCAATAGCAGCTTTTTGTATTATATGCATGTATGTTTGTATATTTATAAGTTAATGTTTCGTGCAACTCAGACCTTTGTGAAAAAAGTTTGCGAATTTTAGAGAATTGTTTTAAAGCATTTTATAAATCATCAAGTAAGCACACACTCACAGCAATATGCGGTTAATATGACCCGCTTGTGAGAGTCATATGATTCTTCCAATACGACCCATTTAAGAGAGTCGTTGGACACAGATGTCAGTAAGAGTTGTTTGACCCGAATTTCCGAGTCACCATTCTCGGGTCAATTGACTCGACTGCACAAGAATTAAGATTCATTAACGGAATGTTTACTATACGCGTATATAATTATTTACAAATTTTTACATACATATTTATTTATTTTCTCAGCTACTTACACACTTACACTTATGTAGTCATATTTACACACGTGTATACACAATATACACAAGTTTACACACGGGTATATATCAATTCACACAAGTTTACATACATCTATACACTTATTTACACAAGTTTACACTTATTTACACAGGTTTAAGCTTATGTACAACTCTCTACAGCTTATTTACACACGTTTACACACATTTATACATATATGTGCACAAATTTATACACGTGTATAGTCAATTTACACATTTGTACACACGATATATACAAGTTTACACACGGATATACACCAATTCACACAGGTTTACATACGTCTATACATCTATTTACACAAGTTTACACTTTTGTACCCATCTGTATAGCATATTTACACATTAATACATACAGGTACACAAATTTACACACGTGTATACACCAATTTACACAGGCTTACACACCTATTTACACAATTTTACACGTGTATACTGATACTTACACAAGTTTATATTTGTATACCGACCTGTATTTGCATTTTATCATCTTTATAGTCAAAATTCGCCAGCAGAAGTTAGAACTCCAAGCTTGTAGGCAGAAAAAAGATTTTAATGATAAATCTGTTGCTAAATTCTAAAGTACCGATCGCTGTGTTCATAGAGAAACGACAGCTCTTGAACGGTAGACAACAATAGGAAGAAAAACGATATCTTTTTAAAATTTTTAAACATCAGTTTAAAAAAAAAAAAAGTCCTTTATTGATTTAAGAATACATTCAACTTCTAATGTACAATGCAATAAATTCATCATCACCTCAACAGAACTGATTTGCACAAAAATCAAGGGATTATTTTTATTGTAACCATTACATCGTTCTCATTATAAATTTGCAAGATTCCTTTTTCGTTCCTTTGGGTAGGCTAAATGGAAACTATCACGAGGAGCCTGAAGAGGAAGCCTCATATTTGTATCCTTGGCAATCTGAAATGCAGAAAAAAGTTACACTTCCTACAATAATGGAAACAGTGACATTTTATTTCTGTTAATATCATATTCGACCTCCGTGCTGAAATTAAGTCACCCACCCTTCTTACTTTCTATAAGGCTCCGATACACAGCTTTCAGTGTATAGATCCATTCTTGCTGCGAGAAACTGGCCATGTTGTTAGCAGTCGATAATAATGAATGCTGTTCATTGGAAATGCATTTCAGATCACAACGGGTAAAAAAAAAAATATAATCGTAACAATAATGAATAAGAAAACGTGTTAGCAAATAAATTTGGAACTATTAAATAAGAATAATTTACGTTAGAAAAAAGTGTAACTTACTTAGATTCCTGTTTTCGTTCAATTTTTCTTGAACTGGTAAAATTTGAAGGAGGAAGACGAACAACGTCGGAGAATGGCTTATTCAACGTTGGGTATTTGAGGGAGCCTGTTCTCGCACTCAGAGTTGAAGAAACTATCTCTGCTGATAGATAGTCTCTAGGTAACTTGTCCCATCCATTGTCATATTAAAGAGTAGTATTAGTTCTAATAATTTTGTATTAATCTTCTTACTAACACGAACGGCGAAATCGTCCCTATCGCTATCCGCCATGTTTTCGTAACTTGATTTCGTATCGTTGCCGGAAATGATTCCCATTTCCTATGACTTGGCTCGTAACGCCGTGTTTAGCGCTGTTAGATGAGTCGGGGATTCGTAAACACTTGAAGATGGGTCGTACAACTTATCTACGAAGTACTGTATTCTTATAATCGAGTCAGAGAGCTATAACCTAATAAAATGAGTCCTATGATCTGGAAATTGCTGTGAGTGCAGTAATTAAACCAACAGGAATTAATGAAGAAAAAATTAAAAGTTTGGGAGTTGTTTTTGTTTTGTTTACATAAATACGGGCATTTATTCTCTCTGTCCAAAAAATATGGTTATACATTTCCCATACAAAAATAATATTGAAATGTATACCATATTTTCGGATAAAGATGGAAAATGGCAAACCCATGTAAAGATAAGGCAGAGCGCGGAAACATCATAAGTAGTCATCCGAGTCCAACGAGAGACAGGCCCTGGAACTCAAAAGTCACCTGATCATCTTAGTCCGAGCTACAATGTAAACTTTATTGTTTCGAACAAACGAAAAATTACCGATTATTAAAATCCAAGATGGAAACAATAAAGGATACATTGTTTGTTGGACTAAGATGGTCAGGTGACTTTTGAGTTTCAGGGCCTGTCTCTCTCATTGGCCTCGTAGTCATCTTTAATGTCATTTATAACAATAATATGCCCTAATGAATGACTAAATATGAGGATGTAACAATGTATGAAATTTCTATGCACAGGTCTTCTGTCTTTATTGTTTAAACTATTTCGTCTTAAGTTTTATTTGATATTGAACGGTTGCAATTCACCAAATATATTTAAATCTTATTTAGGTGCTGTATTTATGAAAAAAATTTTATTCACGGGTTCAATATGAATTAATTGATGATCTGAGATCATCAATTTACGAAACGCGCGCCAGTTCACCATTGAGGAAAAATTCAAAGTGTCACCCTCCGCAGGAAAAATTATGGCAACAGTGTTCTGGGAGGAGAAAAGTGTTTCTCATTGATTTCCTCCATGAATGAACCATTAATGCGGCACGTTACTGCGACCAAGATCTAAAGAATGAAAGGTCTTCCATTGCACAGGTTGACGTCACACATCCTGTTTGAGTGCAACCTCATCAGGATCAAGTTGAGTGGTTGGTTCTGGGTTTTGGCGCAAGTTTTAACACGGATAATTAGTTTCAACTTTTATTGACAGGTTGCTGTGCCATTGGATGCTCAAATTCAAGTGAAAATACAGTTGATAAAGGCATAAATTTCACAGCTTTACTAAGAACAAAGTAAACTCTATTACATCCTCATTTGTTTAATTGGATTCTGTGTGCAGTAACAATGTAATTACTCAATAATTTTTATTGCAGTAGTAATTTTTTGTTTTATTTTATTTTATTTCATAACCTACTTAAAAGATGAGAAATAAATGAAAGTTTCACTTAATCACTGGATAGCTATGTGTCAGCTTTATTGCTTTTAAATTGTACTTAATCGCTTTGATTTGCACTCAGAAACGTTTTAGCAAGGTGGCATGATTTTTACCGACTTCAAAAAGGAGGAGGTTCTATATTCGTCTGTATGTAATTTTTTTTTATGTATGGTCATCGATATTTCCGTCATTTAAAAATCCTTTTTCATTGGATTCGGTTTAGCGCCAAGATGGTCCCATATTAATTTCATTGTTAAGTCGATTTATTTATTTTTTTAATTCATTCAACTTGTGTATCACATTATTCGGAGTACTCATGAGGTAATGCATTACCAAAATGATCAGAACTTTTTTTTTTTTTTTATGTATGTTCATCGATATTTCTGTCATTTATAAATCGATTTTAAAAATTCATCTTTCATTGGATTCGGTTTAGCACCAAGATGGTCCCATATTAATTTCATTGTTAAGTCGGTTTAATTTTTTTTTTTTAATTTATTCAACTTGTTCCTTTGTTTGTTAAGGGGAGAGAAAATGAACAGATTTACAGTACTGGTAATGATCGTCACAAAGCAATAACCTAAAAGAATACAATTTAAAATTGTAATAACGTAATAATTTTAATTGAAACGTGGGGAAATGTTATTCAACAAAATTTAATGATTTATTCCCCATATTCTGCTTGAAAAATGTTATAAAATTTTATGCTAATTTGAATTCTATAAGCATGAACGGATATTTATAAGAGAAAAGGACGAGACACAAAAACCCTGGAATACAA
>JAHWFO010103293.1:0-12138 GCA_023313115.1 Rhysida immarginata
CAACCATATGGCATAAATAAGTGATTACAGTTTTAGACCAATACAATAATATTATATGCAAAGAAGATTTGGCTATCCAAAGCTCACTGAAACTGACTATCGGAGGACTTTGCCATCTGACTAAATTAGAATCAAGTTAACGTGCAAACCAGCGAAGAAGCGGCATCTACCATGCTACGAAGAAGGCTTCAACATTTCCGGCAAAACATGGTCTGGCATTCTTGTGGTAGAACACGTGTTGAAGAAAGGCATCCAGTGGCGCCGCGTAAGATAACGTCAACCATATCATCTAACGAGTATACAGCCGTGTCAGGCTTTTCTATCGGAAATTTGGTGTCCTAGAGCTTTGAGGAAAAAGTTTGCATGATTATCGTCTGATGCGAAGAATTTAATGCTGGAAATGAGCGCACCGGGGTCCGCCCAAAAACTTTAAATGAGAACATAGGTCGAGTAGGGTGCGTTGGATAGGTTTTGAGACAACTTTTATAGGAAACTAAGAACTCTTCTTAATGGTATTATCAGCTAGACGGCGTGGGAGTGAGTCAATAAGATTCTGGTAGGTTTCTACTGGTAGCTATTCCCATGCAGACTGTAAAGCATTCGACAGCTGTTGAAGGGTACGCTGTGGTTATTCCATAGCACGCACAAGACGATCGAGTTGATCCCTAAGGTTCTCGATTGGGTTGAAGTCTGGGGAATTAGGGGGCCAGGGTAGTACTTGGAACTCTTGGTCGTGATCCTCAAACTACACCCAACCAATTGCAGCCGTATGACACGTCGCATTGTCATGCTGGAACGTGCCATCCCCCTCTGCAATTATGTACTTGATCTGCAATTATGGATGAATAACCGAATCGGTTGAGAGTGCCTTCCACAGTTATCAGTGGGCCCAGACAATGCCATGAGAACACTCCCCATACCATGACGCTGCTGCCACCAGCCTGGATTCGTCAAACAATGGTTGCAGGATGCTTGTTCTCGGAGGTTTCTCGCCTCACCCGCCAACGGCCGTCACTTCTGTGGAGCAGAACTCGTGACACATCGGAGAAGGCAACCTTTTTCCAGTCAGTTTCTGTACTGTTGGGCAAATTGAAGCAGTTTTTGGAGGCCCATACGTAGCAGGGTCCTCTGTACTGTGGTTTTATAGACATATCTGGTTTGAGCGGTAAGTTGGTCCACTGTAGCTCTTCGATTGCCCTTCACACAGCTTCGCAACCGACGTTCACCTCTCATATCAATGGCACGTGGTGCTCCACATTTCCCATACAGTTTCTTCTGAACGGTCCCATTTTCCCAGTCATGGTATACTTTAACTACAACAGAACGAGAACAGTTCACAAACTGCGCGGTTTACGAAATACTGGCACCCTTGGCCCGAAAGTCGATTATCATCCCCTTTTCCAGATCTGATAAATCACGTTTCTTACCCACTGCAGCAATGAGTGATATGTTTCTAACATAGTAGACGCCTACCTTATATAGTCTCCTAACCAATTCCCAACACGTGACAGTTACTCCGGTGGTCATAATAATGTGACTCGACCCTGTGGGTGCCCGTCCTATGAAAGGCCTCCATCTTGACTACCTGGTAGTCTGTAAGAACACCTGGCCTAATTGGTAGAGGTAACGAGCGTGATACAAATGGTTCCTGGCTCGAATCTAGATCTCGTGGAATTTTTCTTTCCATTTTTTCTGATAATATCATTTCCTCATGATTGGAGTATCATCTCCAGTTTTCATTTATAATTTCTTAGACTTTCTTAAGTTAATGACAGACGAGAAGCCTGCCATGCCATGGTGCCGCCACATTTCGTGATCCACAACCATATTTTCGAGTCTTCCGCTTCTCTTCAGTTCACTGTTTCCACACTCGCATTTTCAATAGATCACGGCTGGATCTGTTGCAGGCCTACCCATAGAGGTACCAGACATGTATGTGTTCGACAAGAAATTAACCAATGTTCGATCAAATTGAAGACAAGAGCCACCCTCAATACGATTGATCACGAATTGCTTCCCCAAATAAACTGAGTAGCTAAAAGTCATGTGAAGGCGATGGATGTGATGTTAATAGCGAGTCGTTCCTCCGTTAGCCCTCAAAACTGCAGTAACACGAGCTGTGGCATGGATTTTACGAGAAGTTGGAATCGTTCTGGAGAGATATTGACCCATAACTGACTATCACTGAGACACACTCTGACGCGTTCATCATCAGCTCGATACAACTGAAACCTGGATTCATCTCTGAATAACAATTTAGTTATCTCTGAAGATCTAACGTCCCCACGCTACCAGCTGCTACGATTAGCAAAATCCCAGTTTGGACCCCGTAATGTTTGGAATTTCGGGGGTCGGATCTTCACGAAGGACCCAAATGGAAAAATAGTGCACCTAAAGTCATCTAAGGACTTTGATCTAGTTCACTGAAATACCATCTGGATATGAACATCTATTGGACTTTTATACTTATGTTCCTAAGTTAGATCATATGTCCATTTGTGAGTACTCGACTTAATTTATAGTTTTAAGTTTTAGTTTTTTACGGATATTTCACATCATGTTATCAATTAGTACAAATCTTACTTCTCTGTTACAAGTGCCAATATTCCTTAACTTGTATTTGTTATAGCGACAATTAATTGTCTTATTATTACTTGTATACACTTTCCTACCGCCGCCCTAATCTAATCTAATACAATCCAATTTAAAGTTGTTATTATTACTGGTTAATTCCAAGTAACACATTTGTTGGCAACGAAACCAATTTTAATAATTAATTAATTGATTTGGTTATAATTTCTTAAATTAATCAGATCCATTCTCTAGAGTCCTACTCTGGTTTATTTCTCCTAACTAGAAAATCTACATACAGTCAATTGTTATTTATCACTAACTATAGTTTACGGTACTGTTCAGCATTTGTTAACTGCCGACTACTCACCCTGAAACGCGGTTCGAAATTTAAACCCGCTAAGTTATCTCTTTTCATTTTGATACAGCTACTTTAATTATGCCAGATTTTTTGTATCCTATAAATTCTGACATTTTAAATTCCTTTGTTGAGGATAATCATAATCTACTTAATTCGGGTATTATTTCTTTATACTATTTGAATATCAGGAGTCTAAGAGCGAACTTCTCAACTGCGATCGCTTCCTTAGCTGATTTAAACATAACCCCTGATGTCATTGCATTTACAGAAACATGGGCTCGTGATGCAGTCGATGTCCCACCAATTTCGGGTTAAAAAGCCTTATCCATAAATCGTAAAACTAAACGAGGGGGTGGCATATGCATATATGTGAGCAATTTGCTCACCGGCAATATTATCCCTCAGTACACACTAACAACAAAAGATTTTGAAATATTAACTATTTGTGTTGACGACAAGTATGTTTTCATTACTGTTTACCGCCCTCCAGCTGGAAATTTCAGCCCATTCTGCTCATACATTTCTTCCTTATTGGCCTATTTTCAATTATCTGGGAAATATTTAATTTTACTAGGCGATTTTAATATTAATTTTAGTACCTCATCTCCTGCTTTAAATCTTTTACTCGATCCTGTGTTCCGTTCTGGGCTACTACCAACTACTTATTCTTTTTCTCATTACTCTTCTGGTCACAATACTTATTCTGCAATAGACATGTGTTTTACTAATCTGCCAACCCCGTTGTTTAGTAACACTCTGGATATCGCAATAACCGACCATTTTCCGATGTTTACTATTTTCAGATTAACTAATTATAATAAACACAGGCCTAACCGAACTTTTCGCTCACGTATAGTATCTTCGAATCGCATCGAAGCATTCTACTCATTTTTAACCCTAACAGATTGGACCACCCTCTTATCTACATCAAGGGATATTAACCAACTCTTTTCATTATTTTTAAACCAATTTCGCTATGGTTATGATAGATATTTTACGTTTAAAACGTACAGTAAGTTTTCTAAATCAACAACAATTAAGAAACCTTGGATAACTAACCACATTCTGAATCAAATAAAAAAGAAAAATTTTCTTTATCTGAAATCCCGCCATACTCCCTAAGTTTATAACGTTCACTGCTTTAAAAAATTTGCTAATCACTTAAAGAATATTTTAAATACTGCTAAACAATCTTATTTCAACTCCCTTTTTGCTCAATTATATACTAGTAAAGACAAATGGCGCACTCTAAATAAATTATCCTATGATAATTATCCATCCCAATCTCCCTTCCAACAAGGAGCACAAATTAATAATTCATTGCTAACAGATTTTCTTCATGTTCTGTTGCCTCCTTCTAGCTCGTCTGATTCTATTCCTTTATCTGCATTCAATTACCCATACGGGACTCCATCTAAGACTTCTTCTTTCTTTGTTACTCCATCGACTCCTTCTGAAATTTTTGATGTAATATCTAATCTTAAATCGTCTCATTTTCCCGACCCTTTAGACATCCAATCTGATATCGTTATAGCAGTAAAGGAAGCAATTATAGCCCCATTATCTTATTTATTTAATTACTCAATTAGTTCAGGAGCCTATCCATCTATTCTCAAGATAACTAAAGTTACTCCGATATTTAAAAAGGGTGATCCTAAACAATATTCTAACTATAGACCAATCTCGACCTCACCAGTATTTTCAAAAATTTTTGAAAAGTTGTTTTATATACGTTTGTCTCAATTTATTTTTTCTAACGACTTTATAAATCCTCATCAACACGGATTCGTACCTAATCGTAGTGTCGAATCGGCTAGTTTCGAACTAATCGAATTTGTTTCAACTCAAATGACCATCAATAACTTTGTGGCAGCTATTTTTGTAGACTATACTAAGGCGTTTGACAACATACCCATTGCGCTTTTACTATACAAACTATCTATTTTCTTTGGTGTACGAGGATTACCTCTATTATGGTTGACGGATCCTTTAACAGATAGGAAATACTATTTACAACATTCCGGTAAGTCTTCTAATTTATTGGTCAGAAACCTTGGTGTGCCCCAAGGCTCAGTACTTTCACCTCTTTTATTTAATTTATTCCTTAACGATCTTGCATTCATCTTTCCTACTAATAAATCTATCTTCTATGCCGACGATACTACACTATTATTTTCCGGCCCTGATATCTCAGAATTATTGTTAATGATGAATACTGCAATGTGTAACTTATTACAATGGAACGAAATAAACTCACTAACAGTTAACGCGGATAAATCCAATGCAATGTTCTTTTTTCAACGAAATAAACGAGATATACCGGTCTCTCCTCTGATACTGTACGGCAATCACTCAATAGTCACAGCCAGATCTTTTAAGTATTTAGGACTATCTCTAACCCACGATCTTACTTGGAATTCACATATTGACAATCTAATAATTAAGCTAAATAAAAAACAAGGCGTTATTTCTAGGCTCCAATTTTTACCTAATGATATTCTTCTTCTCCTTTATTTTACCTGGATCCATTCTTCTTTATGTTACGGGATTATTTTTTGGGGTGCCACCTCCCAATACAACTTAAAGCGAATTTTGAAGCTCCAAAAATGGTTCTTACGCACACTTACTAAATTGCCGAAAACTGCATCGGTTTCTCAACTATTTCAATCCTTCCATATTTTAACTTACTTACTTACTTACTTTACTTACTTACTTACTTTTCAAACCCGCTTATCCGTTAGGGTCGCGGGGGCAGCAGCCCTATGGAGGATCTCCAGCGATCGCGATCTTCCGCCATCAGGCGCATGTCCTCCCTGGTAATATCCAAGCGACTCGAACCCAGATTCTCCAGGTAGTCTAGCCACCTGGTTCTAGGCCGACCCCTTGGTCTCTTACCCATCGGCTTGGAAAATAACAACTGCCTAGGAAGACTAGTTTGCGGCATCCGAATCACGTGGCCATACCAGCGCAACTGAGACCTCTCAATGCGGAGAAGTAGCGGCTCAACACCTAAAGATTCCCTTATTGTATTGCTGTACACTCTATCTAGTAGGGTAACACCTGCAACACCTCTCAGAAATCTCATTTCGGCCGCTTGTACCCGCGATCGCACTCTTTCGGTCATTACCCAAGCCTCATGACCATAGGTGAGAATGGGGACAAAGATGGATTTGAAGACGGAGAGCTTAGCTTTGTTACTCAGCTCGCGTTTCGTTACCACGGATCGCCACAGTTCACGTCTGACACAGCTTGCTGCACCGATCCGAGCATCCAATTCTTTCTCCTGCCGTCCATCACTCGTGAATGCAATCCCGAGATACTTGAATTTCTCCACCTGTCTCAATGAGGCTCCACTAACATGGAGAGCGCACTGAGCAGGCTGTCTTGAAAGGACCAGAACCTCGGTTTTAGCCACACTGATCTTCATCCCAGCTTCTTCACATTTGGCTGCAAGCCGGTCTAGTGCATGCTGAAGGTTCGTGCGAGAAGACCCAAGGAGGACAAGGTCGTCAGCAAAGAGCAACCTCTCCACCAGGCAGTCGCCCACACAAACACGCTCATCACCTCGGCTGCCCCTGTCTATCCAGTCCATAAAGATAATGAACAAGATGGGCGACAGTACGCACCCTTGGCGGAGTCCAACACCCACGGTGAACGGTCTTGACTTAATGCCATTTATCCGGACACACATCTCAGAGCTTTCGTACAGAGACATGATAGCAACCAGTAATTGCCCATCCACTCCATACTCTTGCAACACTTGCCAGAGCTTCTCCCGAGGAACTCTGTCATATGCTTTTTCGAGGTCCACAAAGCAAGCGTAGACCTCTTTTGCATACTCCCAGGATTTCTCAAAGATTTGCCTTAGAGCAAAGATGTGATCCGTCGTGCTTCGGCCAGGTCGGAAACCACACTGCTCCCCTGACAGTTTGGAGTCGACTATTTCCCGACTTCTCTTCTCCAGACACTTAGCGTACACTTTCCCAGGAATGCTGAGCAAAGAGATGCCTCGATAGTTGTTGCAATCTCTCTTATCTCCCTTTTTGAAGATAGGGATCACAATTCCTGTCTGCCATTGCTTAGGGGCCTGTCCAGATATCCAAGCAACCTGACACACTCGAGTCAGCCACAGGATACCATCCTGATTTAAGGCCTTTAACATCTCGGACCGGATTTCATCATCACCTGCAGCTTTGCCAGTCTTCAGGGACTTAATTGCCCATCTGACTTCTGTTTCAGTGATACTACCGTGACTATTCTCCGCTCCAAGGTGCATCTCGTATGTCTCAGTTGTTGTCGTCACCGGATTAAGAAGAGATGCAAAGTATTCCTTCCACCTATGCAATACGCTCTCCTCCGTTTTCAGAAGCCTCCCATCTGAACTCTTAATAGTTTGTGATGAAAGAGACTTCTTTCCACGGAGGCGGCGCACGGTCTGCCAGAACACCTTGTTTGCCGAACCATAGTCTGCCTCCAATTTCTCCCCGAACTTCTCCCAGGTCTTGGCTTTAGCTGTTGATACTGTCTTTGCTGCTGCTTTTCGCGCCTCAGTGTACCGCACTCGGCTCGAAGTTGACTTATTTGCAAGCCATAGCAAATAGGCTTCCTTCTTTGCCTTGACAGCTTCTTGGACTTCACCGTTCCACCACGCAGTCCTTTTCTCACCGCCCTGCGCCACACTCAGCCGCTTACGACCACAGCACAATGCAGCCGAAGTAATCACAGCAGTTTTAAACAACTGCCACTCCTCTTCAACAGTACCACGATCACTGGGAAGTTCTTTGAAACTTGAAGATATGTTATCTGCAAAGGTCTTCCTCACAGCTCTATCCTCCAGTGCCTCCCATTTGATGCGCCAAGTTTGTCTGAACCTAGTATTTCGCTTGGTTGGCATGGATTCAGAGAACCGCAAAGTGCAGACAACAAGGTGGTGATCAGTTGATAGTTCTGCCCCTCTTCTCACACGAGTATCCAACACTGATCGGAATAAGTCAGCTGAAACAATTACAAAATCAATCAGTGACTTCTGGTCCATTGCATCCCTGTACCAGGTATACTTATGGACATCCCTGTGCTGGAAGAAGGTGTTTGTGATGGAAAGTCCATTGTTGCAACAGAGATCCAACAAGCACCTCCCATTCGCATTTAAATCGGGGTCACCATTCCTCCCAATCACGCCTTTCCACGTTTGGTCATCAGCCCCTACGTGTGCATTGAAGTCGCCCATCAGGATGACAGAATCTGCACTCCCTCTCCTGCTAAGAGCAGCATCAACTTCATCTAGAAACAGTGGGTACTCTGTGACTGCATTCGGAGCATATGCAACGAATAGAGAGAGAGACCGTTTCCCTATCTGAAGTCTCAGGAGACACAGTCTTCCACCTAAGGGGGTCCAATCTGCAACATAATCTGCCAGCCGGGGACTTGTGAGTATCCCCACTCCCGCCTGGGCAGTCATGTTAGGGTCGACACCAGAGTAGAAAAGCTTCCACCCTCCTTCTAAGTCCACAGTTCCAGAACCCGGACGTTTCGTAGAGGTAATACCTATGATATCCAGTCGATACCGTTTGGCTTCCTCCACTAACTCTGATTCCTTTCCTGTCATGGAGAATACATTCCAAGTGCCAATTGACAGCACCCGATCCCGTTGTCGCTTTACCAGTTTCTCCTCCTGGGTAAAGGCATGCGCTGCCCCCGACCGCTTCCCCAAGCGCATAGCGAGTGCCCTGGTGGGGCTTCTCGGAGGCATTGCTCCGAGATAACAGCCGGGAGACTGTCGCTTATTTTTCGAACGAGAGCCTCTGCCTAACTCCCGAACGCGGGTGACTTTAACCTGCGCCACACCCGATGCAGTATGAATTTTCTTATTCGTAGACATCATGAGATATATATTTGTTTAGATACTCTTCGTCTCACTTCGCCATATTTTAACTATTAATCAAATTTACTTAATTCAGTCTTGCTGTTTCATTTATAAAGTAATAAATTCCTTACTTAAAATTACAACCCCAATTACAATCAAGTTATACCAAGACACACATTCTTATTCGACTCGGAGCGCCGATAATATCCGTCTCCCATATGTAAATCGTGAGTACCGTAATCGCTGTATATCAATTAAAGGTCTAGGAAATTGGTCGATCATTCCCAAGGAAATACGATTAACCTCACCATACATAACTTTTAGGAAATATTTAATTCGACACGTTACTACCTCAATAAATTAACATCTTTAACTAGATTATGTTAAGGTTCTGGTACAGGTTTATTATTTACTCTATCTTCATATTGCTACTAATCATGTTATTAAGTATATTGTATGTTATTAATTGCTACGTCATTTTTAAGTCTATACCGAAACCAATCACTTTTTTGTAAATATCATTTGTGCCAATTAATTATAACTTTTGTTTATATTCTAATGGATCTGTATTGAGTTACATTTGATTTTTTTTGTTGTTGTTAACGTTCTGATTAGATTGTTTATTTATAATTGTTTTACTAACCCAATTTTGTTTTACCTATTGTTCCGTAATGTGCCCACTTGGCCTAACTTGTCGGTTTTTTACCATACTGGCCTTGTTGGGCACTAATGTAACTTTTTTACCTAACCCAAATAAATAAATAAATAAATAAATAAATAAATAAATAAATAAATCTGACCATTCTACATGTCGACAATGTTCCATGGTCCAGTGACAATGTTTGCAGGGCCATGCCAGGTGTTGAGCTTTGTGTCGAAGTATCAGCAAAGGGACACTAGTCGGTAAAAATAGGTTCTTGATGCCCTACATACAAAACGGCGGTGATCTGACTCGCAGTAAACCGTCGATCGTCAAACACTTGTGGTCGTCTTGTGCGGCGGATTACGCGTTTAAGACCCATCCTAGACACTGTTGACTCGAACAGCCGAATTCGTGTGTAATCTCCGATATGCTATACGATCCATGCGTCTTCCTCTGATTATCACCCCCACATTCAAAGTCTTTTAACTCGCAACGTGCTGCCATGTTCACTATACACCTGTCTGTAACAGACTGCTCAGATATTTGTCTACACAAGCGCCTTAGCCGCATCTGGCCGCAATATTCGGGAGCATACACGGCACATCTTCAAATGGGACAACCTTTCCTGTGTCTTTTGGCAACTCAGTTTATATCCCATGCTCTATCGGCATATCTCGGACAGAATGGATGGCAAATGGAACGAGACCAATTCATGATTGGGACCTTGCCAAACGTGGCTTAAGAAGCGCTCCAATAACACTCTTACCGCTTGAATCGTAGAAAAGAATATAAAAGTTCCTCCAGCGCAATCCAATTCCTAGTTACGGAAGTGAATGGTACCATTGACATTCATCGGCAAATTGTACAAGGGCACGTCCTTATATCCTTAGCCTTACTCAAGTTAAGACATGGGCAAAGAAATTTTGAGAAGGACGAACATCCACTTAAGACGCACGACAGTCTGGGCATTCATAAGATACATCTAATTGTAGCTGAATTGGAAATGAATGCGGGTGCTGTACGCTCGTATAAGCAATTGCGCATCACAAACACCTGATTTTCAGAAAAGTACACTATGTGATCGAATTTCTGCGTCGCACTCCTGCCCCAGAGCTCTGGTTTGTTCAGCCACGTTGACTCTTAGTCGACGTTCCAATTCATCGCACAGGTGTTCAATGGGATTGAAATCGAGGATTTGGGCAGGGCAATCCATTTCTTCAATTTCATTGTCTTGAAACCAGACATACACAGACCTTGCTTTATCGCCATCCCCGAACTGTTACCACAATGTTAGTAGTATGCAGCTGCCAAAGATATCTCGATGAAGAACCGAATTCATCGTTCCCTTAAAAGAAACAAGCTAGCCCAGTCTAAACCACGAAAAAGAGCCCCATATCATGATACCATGAAGCATCATACACTGAGATAGGAAACGCTCTCCAGGCATCCTCCAAACCCAACTTCGTTCATCTGATTGCCAGAGTGTGTATCACAGAAGCACAGACAATGAAGTTCCCGACGAACGGTGATTGTGTTACAAAAAAGGAAGCAGAATTTCTGAACTCTGTAGCAATCATTTCAGCTTAAGATCTTCGATTGCTCCAGTTACACGGGCAAGCATTCGACCATCTCTGTTGTTGGTCTTTAACTTTGCAATCACATTGACTATATACACACATCGGCCAATATATTAGAAACCTTCGTTCAATATGGTATTGACCCTCCTTTGGCTGTAATTACAGAACAATATGGTTTGGCATGGACTCTACAAGGTGTTGCAATGCAGGTAAGGTAATTACAACCATGCATTCGTCAGAGAAACCTTCAGCTCCTGCAGAGTAGACGGAAGCGGATGCCTTCGACTAGGGAATATCTCTTTCCAACATGTCCCAAACATTCTCGATCGGATTCAAATCCGGATTTTGCGCTGGCCACGTGTGTGTGTCATGCTCAGAAAACCACTCCTGAACAATTCTAGCATTGTCGTCCATGAAGAACCCGTCACCATTTAGGTACACAAGCACCATTGTAGGATGGACTTGATCTGCAACAATGTTCAGGTAGTCTTTGGCTTTCATCTGACTGTCAAGAAATATCAGGGGACCCTTGCCATGCCAACAAAACATGGCCTATACCATGACACCTCCTCCTGCAGCTTGAACTGGTGTAGGGGCTGCCGCCAAATTCTCTGCCGGCGATCGTTGCAAAACAATGTGTAACGTGCCTCGTCCGACCACATCACCTTTTTCCAGTCGTCTACTGTCCAGTCACACCGTTCTTTACACCATTGCAGGCGAACTTTCCGGTTTGTTGCTGACACCATGGGCTTCCTCATTGGCATGCGACTTCACATCCCTATTTGCTTCAACTCTCGGCGCATTGTTCTTGAGGAGATGGGTTGCGATGATCCTTCATTGAAGTCTGACTTCGGTTTTGCCGTACAATCCGTCTCTAACGAGGTCGGTCCCTGTCTATATTGATTGTTTTTGATCCACAATTCTGCCGTTTCGACAACTCTTGTGGATTCCGTTTCCACGCATTGAACATCCTTGGAGACCTGACCTTTTGAGATACCAGATAATATCTCCTTTTTGGAACTCAGACAGGTCTGCTGTTTTCCCCATTTTGTTCAACTTGAGCAGCTGCAGCTTGAAATGAGCATGTACCTCACATGATTGCATTCATTCGCATATCACAATC
>JAHWFO010103299.1:0-14439 GCA_023313115.1 Rhysida immarginata
TCTATCTATATATATAAAGAAGGATGTTTGTGTGTGGTTGGGTGGGTGGGTCTGTTTGTCTGTATGTTTTTTATACAAATCTACAGTTTTATTCCGATCTTGATGAAATTTCGCATACTTGACCTTCGAAGCATGAGGAAGGTCACTGTCTACCTCAGATTTCGGAAAAATAATAAATATCGATAAAAAATCGATATTCATGGTTATGGCAAGGCATATTAATGAGAAATATCTCATGACCAACAATGCAAGGCAAAGGTGTCAACAATGGTATCAGCACGCAATTCACAAACACACTGCATGAACCAACAATATATATCTCATGACCAATTTAATTTTTTGAGATTGTTCTGTTTACATCCAAGTGTAATTATCCCGGGCAACGCCGGGTACCTCTTCTAGTCTATTAATAAATTTGAAAATAGGATATAATTAATTTGTCTCTAATGTTTCATTGCATTTCATAATAAACATTAACAGTTTACTCACCTTTCAGGATCGTTCGGAAAACGAAAGGAAGATAATCTCGAAGTTTATATCAATAATAATTTCGACAAAATAAAGCAGCATATGCTCTTCCACCAGGCGCCGTTTTCTCTGTGTACTTTGGGCCCTCTGGTGGCCGCGGGGAAAAATGGGTTTAGAAAACTGGCTGAGTGTCGCATCCGTTTTACTTTATCCGTGTTAGCTACTTGCTAATTATCTCTTGACAGCAATATGCCTAGCCGAAATTAGTTTTAACAACAGTTAGCTGTTAATGGGGTCTATGCATGATTTTTTTTTTTAAATTTTCAAATTAAAGACCACGCCTGTTAGATAATACACGAAAACTTTGTTGTCATATTTAAATTCTCATCACCTTTATAATTTCGTTTTGCTAATGATAGCTTATGCATTCTTACTTGATTTATTAAAAATTTTTGGAAGTCTGATTAAAGATTTTTTTCTATTTTATAGGTAAGTGGTCACTTATTTAATCTCGAAGAAAATAAGAACTTAAATTTTCCCTTAACGCCCTGGTAAGTTAATTTATATTCAGTATTTTCATCATAACGCTCTAAATATTGAGCAATTAAAAGCCAATTTTAATTTCAAGAGACATACGAATAATTAGACTCAAATAATGAATTTTAAAAAGCCTGTTTCTTAGTATAATATTTAACTTTAGTTTTATTAAGCAAGGCCTTTTCTTTGGTGATAGAGCAGATGATTTTTCTATAGCCTCACTTTTTGAGAATCTCAACACTGCGCGAGGTCAAAAATGCACCAACCGAGTTCGGTTGGTGAATCAATGATTATTGCCTGATTGTTAACATATTGTTGACTATCGTAGCAACAATGATTTTGTCCACTAAACTCGGTGTTAGCATTTTTGACCTCGCCCACTGATAGCGCAAATAGTCTAAATAAAACTGAAAACACTTCAGCTGTTTTTATTCTATTATATCACTAAAAGCAATCTAAAGTTATTCGACTCTTTCCTAAGCCGCAGTTAGAGGCTTAGTTTTCAGGCAAGTAACATGAAAATTTTAAAAAATGTAACAAAAGACCTGGTGTTGAATCTAATTATTTGCTATAAACAGTCTTTAACTTTGCATTTAAATTTTATATGCATTAAGTTATTGTCAAGTATCTTTATTTTTAGTTTTTGAATTTGACATTGTCTATCACATTTGTTCAATGTCGTCATATAATCTTAAACCGACTAACCAATCTTAATAGGAACATTCTGCTAGAAATGAGTAGATCTTCATCGAAGAGATTGTTCAGTGTCATAAGGCTTGATGAAAACGGTTCTATCCAGTTGGATCCGTAAATGAAGTTGATGGGGGTCTTGCGGTACATAATGGGGAATATATCACATAGAATTTCTTTCGGATTCTCCTTATATTCCTGGCTTTGTCGAGGTTACACTATTTGCGGACAGTCATTGTCTATGGTACCGTACGCAAGAGCTTCCAGCCCCATATTTCTTTGAATCAGCGATCGACGTTCCCTTTCAAGAAGGGATTCGTCTCTGAAGACCTCAGAACGCCCAGTTTTCCCTTGATAAGAATATAAGAGGGTAGATCAAAAATTTCTCAGATTAATGTTCTTGGTAAAAATTGATTGCAGATAACGAAAATAAGTTATTCCTTTCAGAAATATCTCCTGGGGTGGTCGTGGCCTGGTTGTCTCGCCGATGGCTTGTCTGTCGGTGGAGTTAAGCAATTTTAGGCACGGCTTTACCACTGGATGAGAGACGACAATAGGGGCACACCTATTGGGTCGGACCCATTTGCTAACTGACCAGTGCTGGCTGTCCAGCAGCTGGGGGTGATAACTACTGGTTGTGCGTCCACCAGCGGTTCTTCCATCTTGAACCTCCCGTGTCACGTTAAGCCGTCTGTCTCGGCTGCACATCGATCAGCAGCAGCATCGATCTTGTAGCAGTCCCTTGCACATCGATGCAGTGTACCCAACGTTTTTACACGACCGTTCATAGACTTTCCAGAGACCGTTTTTGCCGAGCTTGATATGGGTACCCACGGGGTACGGGACACAATTCATCCTTCATTGTCTCCATCTTGGATGTTAACAATTAATGTTTTCCTTTTGTTGGAAACAATGCAGGTTGGATTGTTGCTAGCAGCCCGATGGTCATGTGATTTTTCCGCTTCCTGGCAACACCTCCTAGTGAGAAGGCCTGCGGACAAAAAGTGTATACATTGTTACATCATCATCAGGCGGCCAAATTTAGGGCTTATTATTGGTAGAAATCACGGTCTATAGATATACATGGTCATCGAACTTTGGCCATTTTCAATTGTTTCGAGAAGCTAAGGGAAAAGGATCGCGTCAGGTGCCGCATAGATCGCACTAAGGCCGACCGTGGCCTGCGATAGAGTTTTTCATTGAAACTGAAAATGAAAGAAGAGTTTTTATCTGCCGATAGGGCGGTGCTGCAGGCGCAGTTGGGCCGATTGTACATGCAGCGCAACTTTTCAATAGAGTTCCGCCCTACCGGGAGCTAGGAATTTTAGCATCATTTTAACAATGGAGCTCGATGACCATGAATATCTATAGACCGTGATAGAAATGCGATTAACAATAGCCGCTTGATGATGATGTAACAATGTATACACCTTTTGTTCGCAGGCCTTCTCTTTAGGAGGTGTTGTTCCAGGCCCTGTTATTTCGTGAGACTCGGCTGTAATCGTCTTTTTGTTTTCAAGCACAACAATGCACACAATGGCCAGTGGAACAGAAGAAAGTTTCCACCATCATTTTCCCAGCACTTTAAGAACGTTTGCGTTTCTGTAGTGGTCCTTTCACTATGGGGAGCTACTGTTGGGATTGTTCCTTAGTTTCGAGGTCGTAATGATAAAGCCCTGTTTCGTCATCTGTGTAGATGTCGTTGACAACTTTTGATGCTCCGTTGTTCACCCCTTCGATTATTTATTGGCACCACTGCACTCGGGATGCTTTCTGCTCTTGGTGCTCTTTCCATCGTGATGAATCCTTCCTGAGTTTGCAGGTGTTCATACAAACCTGTTTTAACCGCTGATGATCCGATGCCCATGGTTGCCTCAATCCAGGAATAGCTTACCCGATTGTCATCTTAATTTATGTTGAACGATAATCTGCGACATTTACTCCTTCGAAGGAGTTTTGCGCCATCCCAGTAACTAAAGACTGCTACGAGATGACAGTAGCAGCCGGGACCGACGGCTAAACGTGCCCTCCGAAGCACGGGAGGTTCATGATGGAAGCGCTGCTGGCGGACGAACAAACCAGTGGCTGTCACCAGCTGATGGACATCCAGCACTGGTCACTCAGCAAATAGGTCACACTGAAGTCCCCCAACAGCTGTGCCCCAAGTAGCAGTGGTCCTCAAGCCACTGGCTGTCACCCAGCCAGCAGCTAGCCGCGCCTGATGTTGCTTAACTCCATCGATCAGCGAGTCAGCCGACGAGACAACCAAGCCACGGCCACCCCACCCGATTGTCATTCGCGATCATATGTCTTTATACGGAGTTCTCTGACTTTATATGGAGTTCTGCCAGGAAATGTCTCTTAAAAAGTTTCAATGCAATCCGACATTTCTAAGCCTTTGGAATAATCATAGAAAATCATGCCTGCTGATCCAGATTCATTGCGTTTTACGTCTATTTGCCAGTGCGCGTGCTTTAGAATTGCGTCCCTCATATCTTGCACGCGACCATATGATAGAGTGAAGTACTTGGAGAAAGTAAAACAAATTTCTTGGCTAAAAACTTTTAGAGTGCCTCTCGTACTTCTCATGAGGAGATCAACAATTGAATCGCTTGCAAACAATCGGACTTCTTGTAAACAACGTGGAATTCAGGTATTGCCTGAGAAGTTAGGGGGAAGTTGGATGTTTCGATGGTAAATATTTTGAATGAAATAATCGTTATTTTTCCATAAAAAAAACTTTGATCAATAAATGAAGTAAACAAATTTATAGACCCGACTTGAATCCATGCATATGATCTACTGTAAAATGAAAAACGAACACTACGAGTAAATAATTAAGCTGAACGAGGTTAATGTAAAGTTTTCCCTTTCTGCAGGAGTCATTTATATATGTCCACTGCTGTACCATCATCAATCATAAGAATAATTTCTGTTTTGCTAATTAATCACTGGCCGACTCAATACATTACTCTTCCAACACCCAATGCTTTAGACAAACATGTTACACATTTCCTTCATTCGTTAGTTAATGAATTTTAATTACATGGTTACCTCTGCGTTTTTTTATCTGCGGATTCTAAATAATCCCATTCCTCTTCATCTCCCAAAAATTAATCACCCTCCCAGTTACTTAATTCTCGGCCCCCATAATTAATGCTTTTTCCCACGTTTTCACGAACCCTATTGATGAAGTTGAAAGACGTAGATTTTTATCACGAGGCAATTATCCTAAAACGGAGCTAGCGTGTTTTTCAATAATTTCTCCGAATGGAGCGCACTGGAGACACAGACTCGGCGTTATTTACGTGCAAATGGATGCATACCCTTAATACAATTATTTACTCATAAATTGAAGGAAAAAAGGAACAAATTTCCTTTTCTTGTCAGACATGCTAATTAACTCGGCAAATTACACCGATGATTTATGATCTCATTTGGACAGTTCCAGGCTATTCGAAAACGGTGGCGCTCCTCGAGCTTTTTATAATTGGTGCAACAGCTGCAAACGCGCTCCACGAGGAATCTTAAAAACAATGGGCATCAGATAATGATAGCTAAGAAATAAGTACATTGTAAGATGCAAGAAGAGTTGGAGAAGATGGGGAGGGTGGGAGAGCCTCTCGGAAAACAGGAGAGTAAAGGGGGGGCAGGTTTTTAACTTTAATAGCCGGTAATGGAGAATGCAAATATGGCCCGTCACCTTTTGCCGTTGCCAACCGTTTCATGTTTCGCTTTTGACAACAGATGTTTATCAAAGCACCTGAAGCAGGAAGAGGGAATAATGAAAAGAGCTGTTTTAAGAATGATGGGGAAAGGCCTACGGAAAACTCTCAACTTAATTAAAAATAAACAAATTCCGCTGGAGCAACTTTAGAGCTCTTCCAGCATTATTGCAGGAGAGACAAAGTTTTATATTCGCACAGTCAAATCCTATTCAAGCATACAAAAGTTGAGACTAAAATTGCAAAGTTTATAAATATAAATTCCTCTGACATCAAAGTTAATGCGCGAAGCCAATTACGCCAAAGAAAGGCTCTCTGACAGGTTGAGCCAGAGATTCGTGTGCTCATTTTAACAGATTATACAACACTCGAGCCACCAAAAGCTAGTAATCAGAACACGGCACGGGAGAGAGCCAATAAGATGTTGGAGGGTGGCCCTTTGGTATTTACAGCCATACAGACTGCTGGAGCGTGATTGATGGAGAATCCATGAAGCGAACATAGTTGTCGAGGTGATAACAAAGATGCTTGATTAGATTAAGGCCTATAGAAAGTTACTTGGAAGTCACGGCAATTGACACACAGTCACAGCTGGTTTTGTCTGTTCAGTCACCAATACTTTGCCACACAGCAAAAAAAGTAGTTGATATCAAAGAAAAAAAATGCATGAACAAACTGATATTGTAACACGGCAATAAGAAAATTAAATAGCTTTAGTAATCTACAGGGTGAATACAAAAGTCTGAACCCCCCTTTTATTTTTTGAACCGAAGCAGATATGTCAATTTTGATGAATCCAATGAATAGGAAGTTGTGGGTGGCCTATCCCATGGTGCACTTTTCATCATCCCAAATATGCAAATTAGGACACGTTCAAAATTTATCTCAAAAACCGTAAGGGATAGAGAAAAAAACCCAATTGCAAACTTGTTCAGCATAAAAAAACCAACAAAACAAAAAAAGTCATCCAAATCGGACCAACCAATCGCCCACAATCATGTGGTGAAATGTTTGTAGCTTACAAACAGTCACACTGCACAAGGAAAACTGAATGTTGATATTTCCACTATGTAAAGCATGCAAATCAAAAAATTAACATAAATTACCATACTCACATTCACTTTCATGCGGAAAAGCAAATAAAAGGCATGTTTCAGCACACTGGAGAATCAATGTATGGTGTGGATTGTACAATGCCACTGTGGTTGGACCGTATTTCAAGGCCACCCACAACTTCCTATTCATTGGATTCATCAAAATTGACATATCTGCTTCGGTTCAAAAAATAAAAGGGGGGTTCAGACGTTTGTATTTACCCTGTATAGAATTAGATAATTCAAATTTTTCTAAATCTTTAAAGTGCACTGAAATAAAACAATAAAATAAAATAAAATAAAATAAAATAAAATAAAAGTTGGGAGTAGACAACGCCATCAGAACAGCTCAGCCTAGAAACGATGCCGGCAACATTGAAAGATGAACGTAAAGTTTTAAATACACATGAAAATATTGGAATAAAATACAACCTCATGACAAAAATCCTGCAACATTCAATTTTATGCGCGAGCTTCTACATTTAAGCGATAGTTATAAAATTATGATAGGGTTACGACTTTGAAACTATACTGAATGGATTTTATGACTACTGTTACATAGGAAAAAAATAAGCAGGAAAAATAAACATTTTATTTCTTATAAAACTTAGAAGAAATGAAAAAGCAGTCATTGTCATGAGGTTGTACATTGAGTTTTTCCGCAAGGCACATGTTAGTTACAAGAGACCGTATGAGCCCACGAATTCGTTGTTTGAGCGAAGGAAGTAGAACTGACAATTGAAATCTGTGTACCAAAAGGCCAAAGTAATCGTCGTCACATAAACCGTTACTTTTTGAATCATTTTTGAAAACCTTAAAACATGTTCCAATGAATCAAATTTGACCATCTGTGAATTAAACACAACGTTTATATAGCGTGTCCGGAAATAAATGGTAAATATTCATACACGTGAGAGAACATGTATAAAGAAGCATTTTTATTCCTATGAACATGGTGTCGCAAGCCAACCCCCATGTATGTTGCGCTGCCTGATTGTTGGCGTCCCGCGAGCGACTAGGCAATGTGGTGCAGCCCACTTTGGAACCTACAGACCTGTTTGAAGGTGTTGATGTAATTGAATAAAATCAAGTCACACACAACATTAAACTACGTAGAAATTAACAAATAAGACACCCTACAAATGCTGTAGGCTTTTAAGGTAACATCTTGACGTGGACTATGAGCAATGCACATCAAGGCGTACATCCAAGCTGTGGGTAAAAACAAATGTGAACAAAACGGACGCCACACAAATGTCCATTGCGTATCAAGACTCACAGCAGGTGTTCAAAGGTCCGGCCATGTGTTTGCACGCACAGGTTACAGCGCCGTAGTAGCGATTCCCGTGCATGACGTAGTACAGGTTACAGGTTACAGAAAGAGAATTGAGCAGGAGAAGAAAGACCATTGGTGGATTCTATGCGCAGAATCGGCCCAGAATCCGCCAAATGGAAATAAAATGCTTCTTTATACATGTTCTCTCACGTGTACGAATATATTCCATTTATTTCCGGACACCCTGTATATGAATTGTAATATGAACTGTATTCGTTCATGACGAGTCGTTGCAAGTTACTTGATATATTACATGCCGTATCTTAGCAAAGGAAATTCCCAGTGGTATCATAATTGTATCTTTGGTTTCGATACCATTGAATCATATTCGACCAACTTCGAACTTACTGTCTCTTCTTATAAACGGGGTGACCCAAACTTATTCAGCATAATTGTTTAGGAACATTGTATGGTTCAAATGGAACAAAAGATGTCATATAAACATTACATCTAGCTTCGATCGTGTGTGTGATAACGAGGTTTGTCTATTTTCTTTTATTTAGAAAAAAAAGTAGGTTTACCTATTTATTCTTAAATGTACTCTTCCTGTTTTGCATATGCCAAACAGGAAGAGGAATCGTCTTACTTGTAACATGTGTGAAAGGTATTTTATTGACTTGGCGCTTGATTTGAGCAGTTGCTCTTTTGTGCAACAGAACGTCGAAGTTCATTATGCCGTTTGTTTTAACAAATGAAGAATATGCGGAAATTCATTGGCTTACCACTCTCCAAGAGTGAAGGCCTTTGTTTTCGTTTCAGAAACTCAAATTTTTTTTTTTTGCTTAAATCGACTTAAAAACTCATGATTCGTAAAGATATGATGAAATTTTGAATTAAAAATTTTCCGTCTGTACGTATGTATGTATGTACATATGTGACCAATTTTGTGTAGCTAATTCTTCTGAAACGGCAAATAGCCGAACCAAATAAAAATTATACATACTTAGAGGGTTCCTTAAATTGTGCTTTAGCGTGTATTTTATGTCAATTAGGTAAGCCTTTTTCGAGATATTAATTATTTTCTAAAAATTAATAAATGGCTGTAGCGTTCATACGAGCGAACCAAACTCAATAAATTTGAAATGTGCGTACTCCTCTCATTAGGGCGAATTTTTTTTTAAATGACTTGTTTGGCTGTGATGAGCCGTTTTGGAGTTATTTAGTATCCCCGGCCCCACGCCCCCCCCCCCCCTGAACGTTTTTATATTTTTTTTTTATTTTTTAGAATTTTAGACAGTTAGGTTCTTAAACTATACATTGACCATTTTTTATGGAAATTGGCTAAGCCTTTTTAAAGAAATTAATTTTTTTTTTAAATGAAGAAACGGCAGAAACATTCATTTCAAAGCTCCAAACACAATATAAACGCCATGAAGAGCTTCCTCTTATTGAAAAATACTATTTTCTTTTTGATGTAAAATCCAATATTTTTCAGTAGCCACAGAGAATGCCTCCATAGGACCGCTGCCCCCAAAAGTTTACTTGTGCGCTAAAAAATTTTGAATTTTTGAAATTCTGACTTCGGATTCTTAAAGACCATTAAAAATTAGAATAGGAATGTCTGTAAGACCCACTCGCTATCTCTGTCTTCATCGATAAAATTGGGTTCAAAACATTAAAAATTTCACACTTTCTGGGCCTCTATCTCCTAAACAGTTGGATCAATTGGAAAAACACCGAAAATAAAACATTTCTCAAATATTGTGTACAATCTGAATATACCATTAAAAGTAGGGGTTTCTATTTAAGATTTCAAAGTGACCCCCTCCCCCCAGCCACCCCCACAAGGGGGGGGGGGCGGTAATTTTTTAACTATTGAATTTCCCCCACGAAATAATTTACTTTGATTTTGGACATTTTTTCGTACAATGCTTAGTTTCCGAGATATTCAGTTTTCTCATGAAAAATGCCTCACCCTGTATATCGCTCCGTACATAAATCGCATTTGATGAAGATGCTGCTTATGTTGACGGTTATGGCTCATTATAGACCATTCATGGGTTGGATTTTATCACACGGTGTTGAAACGTTTATATCATCAGCTATATTATTTGCGTCGAACTGAGCAGTGGAAGTTATTGGAAGCATTATTTTTGAATGTCGCCAAACTAGCAAACTAGTGTCTGTTCAGGTTTTGTCTGAGAATTATCTGAAGGTTTTATGAAGCGTTTAACCTTTCTACACCCTCCTTTAAAATATTGGTTCAGTCCGATAATCGTTTTTAAATTTACATAAAAAATTGTACTCTTGCCTTATTTTCTGAGCGCTGCTGTACAGTGTCTAGCCAAAAAAAAATCGTTCACTCTAATACTTCGTTTGACCCTCTTTAGCTTTTATTACAACGCGCATTTTCGAGGTATTGTTTCCACAAGGTTGTGCAGTCTTTTAATCTAGATTTTTTTCCAATGCTGCAGCATTTTTCTCCCGAGATCTCGTATGGATGATGGAAGAATTGCTCCATCTCGTAGACTCTTCTCCAGTACTCTTAAAGATTTTCAATAGGTTAAGACTCTGTGGTGGCCAATCTACGTGGAAAAATAATTCTTCATGCTCTTCGAACCACTCATTGAAGGGATGATTGGTCATTCAAAATTTTTATTAATCAATTGACTTCATTTTGTTGCTGCATAAGGTTGCTGAGCCTAGACCAGTTGAAGCAATCCCAGGACATAGCACTACCACCACAGGCTTGATGTCTTGCTTACTATATATTAGCATTGAAAATTTTAAGGGATGTCATAATGGTACCATTAATAGCACGAGCACGTAATACAGATGAGATACAGACGGACAGACACCTACTAATTGAGCAAACGCAATTCGAACCAGAGGGCTCGTCACACCTTTAAATCTTGCATAAGGTGTAATTCTTCATATACGTTCATGCTAATGTTGGTTCACCATTGATTTTCAATTGCACACTTTTATAGAATTGAATATAGTATATGTTATAAAAAGATTTATTCTCTATTAAAGCGGCGATAACCTGATGTATAAGCGTTTCTGAGATCCAATTCCCTTTTGAGAAACTAGAAATGGATTTTAATTAACACCCAGTCCATTGTCTCTTTCTTTCTTCACACCCCATGTTTAATTCTCTTTTGATTATTATTCACTCGAACTGTTATTCAGTCTCGACTTAAGCTTCAGAACTTTTGAATGGGAAGCTATTGTGTGAGAGCCAGACGAGAACAACGTTAATAAACCTGAACAAACGAATAAAGTTAGAAAGACTTTCGCCCAGAAGAATAGCATTTGAGTTTGTGTCTTGAAAAGCGTCTTGTCATCCCCCGCTGACTCCGGGCTTCACGATCGTCTCGACGGAATAATCTCGCTTTTTCTATGGTAACTGACTTCACGTTGCGCTCCTGGGGTGGCACCGAAACCAGCCATCGATCTGTTGATGTCACCGACGGCCAAGAAGCAATTACCGTAATGTTTCCCTTCTGTGGACCTTGTTTTCTTGAATTTGTTCTGAAATTGGAAATTTAAATTGTTTTCTGAGGGTAAGTAACGTCTAATGGAAGGGAATTTTTTGTACGACTTTTTTTTTTATTAAAACGTAGATGATGCTGTGGTTCACTTTAAAACAATGTAACGACTTAAAATTACAGGAAGGAATATCAAAAGATGAAGTAGAGCTGCAGATGCTTTCTCTGGCATTACAACCAAGTAATAATGCATTCAGGACTTCAATGAAATATAATTATACACACACATGTTGTTTTGATCAACATCGGGAAAAATGAAATTCTAACTAACTTCTAAAACAGGGTCATTGATGGTGCTTCTCTGGCTGGAGCCATGGTTGAAACAACGAAGGTGACTGAACTAACGAAAGGGGCGATATCTAGAATCTTCAAACACTGGACACAAATAATCCACAATCAGTATCTAAAAGGGGACAACTATCCTATAGATGTTCGATGGGGTTGAGATTGGGGCTCTGTGCAGGCCTGTCAAGTTTTTGCACCATCGTTTCATCAAACCATCTTTCCACAACCCTTGATTTGTGGCAAGGTGCGTTATTGTGTTGAAAGAGAAATGGGCCATTTCTAAAGTGCTACCAGAGATATCAGGGAGCTAGGCGTTGTCCACTGAAGCAACCCCACACCATCATGGACCCTCCGCTAATCTTCACTGTGGGCACTATGCAGCTTTCTAGATGAAGTTCTGATACCCAAATGCTCGTCACTCCATTGAATCATCCGCCATTGCTTCAGGATCCAGTGACGTCTATTTTTGCAAAACTGCAATCTTCTCGGTGCGTTGCAGGTGCTGATGTGGGGTGTGTGGGCCGCAGCTCTGCCATGAAAAACCAGTGAATGCAGTTTCCTGCAAACAGTCCACAGTTGTCCTAGTGGACTCTGTCAAGGATATTGTCGGTCCATCAACCGATGTTTTATGGTTTGTCCTTTGGTCTCTGGCCGATATAATTTTGGGTCTTCTGGGTCCTGGGCTGAACACTTGTCATACCCTTATCTTTCCACATTTGGATGATTAGCAAATGTCTCTTTAACACTTTTGCCTGTAAAGTGGCAACCAGCAATTGTATCCTTTTTGAAGATCGAAAGCTGCTCTCTTTGAGCCATTCCTACAGCATGCAAGGGACCTTTCTTGGGTAGTGTTGGGATGAACGACAACATTTAAATTGCATGAGAATCGGTCCATCCACAACGAATTCGAATTCATTCAAGACCTCCTGGCAGTACCTCGTAAGTCATTTCACGTGGTGAGAGCGTGACGTTTCGGACGTTCTTGATGGAACTTTACGGACATTATCAATGTTTCTTTTCCAGTCTACTGGAAATTGGAATATCCTTCCAGCCTAGTTTTCTGTATTTTTGTAGATTTCTCTTTGTTGGCTTTTGTTCGGTTTCGTGTCTAACAATCATCAATATTACTTTCCCTTTCCTATTGTGTGGATGATCTCTTGGGTATACCAGGGTTCTCATCCACCTCAGTGTATTTTCTCTTAAGGAAGAGTGAGTATAGTTGGCGCGCTGCTACCGTACCACGCAAATAAAGTATACTCGGCCATTTGATTGTTTGTCTTCCTTGCATTTCTTGTGCAGGTGCTTAGGTTTTCGCAATGTGCGTGCGTCCGTCCGTCTGTTGGTGCTCTAGCGTTCGAACGCTTCCGAATTTTCGACTTCAGTTTCCGCCATTCGGCAACTTAGGCAAAACGACAGCCCGAGTTTGTTGTGGATAAACTAGGCCTACTATTTCCGGTTCAAAAGCTCACAAATAACAGAGGGGACCACGTTTTTCACTGAAAGATTCCATGTATAAATGGCCTATGCGTTGATCAATGTATTTATCTCTTTGGTATTCGATAGCTAAGTGAAGACACGTGATGGTCTTCCTTAGTGGTCAAAAAAACTTTCAATGCTAAGATATGGCATGATCATACAACTTGTAATGACATGTCATGAATGATAGTGGAAATTCGTTCAATGGTCAGTTTAGTAATGGTACCATTATTGAACCATGGGAAACCTTCAATGCTAAGATATGGCATGTAATATATCAAACTTCTTGTCATGACGTGTCATGAATGAATATAACAAAAAATTAAAGTATAATGGAAATTTGTTCATTGGTACGTGTTTTACTGGTACCATTATGGTTTCAATACTAAGACATGGCTTGTAATATATCGGTCTCGGTGGCTCAGCAGGTTGCGTGATCGCCTCTGATGCCCGAGTACGCGGGTTCGATCCCGGCCGAGGACGACGAGGATTTTTCAGGGGTAAATCCTGAGATCACGCACTTCCTTCGGAAGAGAAGTAAAGCCGTTGGTACCGTGTAGTCGTTTGTCGGCTGCACGTTAAAGAACCCTTGCGAGGCAAAATTTGCGGCCCCTATAACGCCGTCCTGAAATGACTATAGCAGTTGAAAAGGACGTTAATACTAAACAAACTAAAACCAAACTTAATATATCAAACAACTTCATAGCCAACTAAAAATACAGGCCCCGGCGCAATCCAAGGTTAAAGTGATGACGTCATACTCGTAGGCTGGCAGTTTGAAAAACTCAGAATGTATTTTACTAACAGTTTAGTGCCTATATTAAAATTAAACAAAGTTTTAACTTTTATAAATAACTAAAACATTGCTTTTAGGTTCATAAAAGATTATGAAATCTTGTTGCTATTTTTTTCAACGTGGTTATACGATTTGTTTATCATTTTGAATTTAACTGTGATTTAACAATTTATTTGCAAACTGTAAAAATAAAAAAAACAACAGATAATTTGAAAATTCAATATTTTATTTAACTTCAAGGTAACTTGTAATATCAAACAAAACAATAAAGAAAAATTACAAATTCGTTAATTTCTTCAGTTCCCAAGTTTTCTTATTTTTCTTTTACAATTTTTAGCATCGCAGCATTTATCATTAATAACTTAATGTAATTTATCAAGTTACAGCACCGTCGGGGAATTGAAAATTACTCTTATAAGCGGAATTTATACAGGGTGATTTACATCGAATGTAAAATACTTAAAGGGGGTATTATAGAGGTTAAGATAAACACCAAACGTCCTATGAACATGGGTTCAAATATGAACGATAACTGAGATAT
>JAHWFO010103305.1:0-12245 GCA_023313115.1 Rhysida immarginata
CTTGTTTGGAGACCATTGAGGCATAGGAAATCTCCGGGGACACTTTAGCACTTTGCACTCTCCTGACTTGCGGATATTTAGGACATTTTGTGTAACTGGAGGTGTGTTGTCCATTACATCGAATACATTTTGGGGGATCTTGTCCTTTTACATTTGGGCAGTCTTTTGACTGATGATCTTTAGCGCATTTGTTACAACGGGGGGATTCCGTGCAACCCATAGATACATGGCCAAATCGCAAACAATTATAGCATTGTAAAGGTTTCTTATTACCTCGAAACATTTCAACCCTGACAGCTAAAGGCCCTATGCGGATCACATTTTTAAGTGTCTTATTGTGTTCAGTGTTTGATAACAGAACCAGAATCATGGGCATATCAATTGATCCTTTGGCTTTTTTAAGCCTAATCACTTTCTCAGGGAAGTAGTTGGCCTTTTTCAGGTCTTCATTAAAATCGTTAAGGTCATAGGTCACGTCTACATTTCGTATAACGTATTTGAGGACTTTTTCCGATTTCAGTTGATGATGCTGAATCTTTAGCACGTTATCAGCCTTAATGCCAGACACCAATTTACTATGAGTTTCCTCATCGTGACACCTTATTTTGATCGTCTCTGCTCTGCCTGTGTGTACAGTAATTAGGTTAATCGCCACATGCTTTTGAATCTCGCCCAGGATTTGCTTGATTGGCTGACCGTGAGTACGTATTATGATTGGCGGAATATAGGAGCTGCTCTTGGTATTTGGCTTTTCAACATTTTTTCGCTGTTCGGACTTGCTTTCTCGAAAAGCAACAGCGATTGTATCATTTAAATCAACAACATCCTTAATGTTGTCAATTTTCAACCCTTTTTTAGCCTTTTTAGATTTTGCAGGTATCCATTTATCCGTATCATTGTAGATGAAAGTTGTACTAACGGACGGGTTTATATATAGTTTGCATGGGGAATAGTAAGACGTTATTGGCTGACAAACAAGAAGAGAACAAATGAGATTAATTAGACGAACTGTTGGGATAGGACAGGACGGAGGACAAATAGGAAATAATAAGGGGGCGGCGAGAAAAATGTAATAGGATGAAACACATGAAAGTGAAATTATAAAAACGTTTAGGAATGATAGGGTGCCTAGCAAAAAGATTACGTAAAATTATTCCTGATTATTAGTAGACAAAAAAGGGGGCTGTCATGAAAGAATATTATTGACATTGTTCAAAATTATCGATTTTATGATTCCCTGACTGTACTCGGTTTAAAAAAATAAAAATTCCCTGACCATTCCCGGTCGCTAGTCACCCTATAAAATAGTCCCACATGTAAGAGCATCGGGTCAAAGGTAGGAATTATGTGAAATTAATGAAGAACGTAGTGTAAATATCAATTGGGAAAGTGTTTCACGCCGCTCGAATAATGCTGGAATTCGAGTAATGAAACCTTTTATCTTCGCCAAAAATCGTAAATCTAGACTAGAATTTGCTATACTCATTTGTCATGGACATCTAAAATGTGGCGCAAAATCTTGTTTTCTGATAAAAACAAGTTTCAACTATTTGGCAGTGACAGAATAAGAAATATTCGACTGTGTTAATGGTCAAAGATTTAATCTTGCACATCAATTGCCAACAGAGACAATTACCATTTATCGCACTGATTGTGTGGGAGCATTTTCTTATGCTGGATAGATGACAACATACACCAAATAGATGACATTACGGATCGATATGTATACAGAGATATTCTTAGAGATAAGAAATTCCAAATAGAATGGCAAATATCAGGTCATTTAATAAATTCTTGTTTATTTCAGCAGCCTGAACCAGTTAACAAATATTTGCATCTTTATACCTATTCTTTTGAGAAGAGTCTTAATTGAAATTACTTTATCATAGTCACAAGCGGTAAATGAAAGGTCAAAATTCGAATAACATTGTTTTTTGAATTCAAACTGTCACAATACAGCTGAGACATCCTGAAATGTATGTTAAGCGTATGCACAGGATGCCTTGTCAACATGAAAAGCTCAGTTTTGTTTTTCAAAATTCCTGGATGGAGATGAATCCGTTCGAAGATAACACCCGCTCTGGACGACCGCCTGCTGTTGATGGAGATGCACTGAAGGCAGTTATTGCGGCTAATCCATGCCAAACCTGTCATGCATTAGCACAGTGACAGAGGGAACTATGCATAATTATTTTCGCATACAGGGAAAAGTTAAAATATTGGATAAATGGATCCTCCATCAGAGCCCGCTCTAGCTTTCATGCTGCCCCGGACGCATATTACAGACTTTTACATTGCTAGAGTTTATTAGGACTCTTATGCGTTCTCCTATGATGTCGGAAGCGGTGTGTTATGGATAACTAGCGTTGAAAACGTCATCCGCAGTATGACTTAATAATATTTTTATCTTAAATTTAATCGTTTTTTGAAACAAATGTCTGTTTTTTATCGCAAAAAAAAAATTTGCTTCATTTTTTTATATCGCAAAATAAAATTATCGAAAATGATTTTACTTCAACGGCACTGATGAATTTCGCGTTCTGTTTATTATTCGTTCAATGCTTGTGAATAGGCTTTTAAGAAACCTTTTTTTAATCGAAAAAAAGTATCCAAAATTTCATTTTTATGAACTCTAGCAATATAAAGATAAAACAGGTGGGGGCCTACAGTATAACAGAGGGACATCAGGAGTTCCAACTAGTTTCGCCATTTATTCCCGGCTTTGTCAAGGATATACACAGCAAGAGGCATGCAAGCCTTTCCTTGATATCCTCATTACCAACAACCCCCACACTAACCGCCTCTCCTTTTCCGTCTTCCGTAAACCGACCACTTCCTCCAACTTAATACACCATTCCTCCTCACATCCCCCCACCCACAAACAAGCCTCATTAAGATTCCTAATTGACCGTGCCCTGAAGCTCCCCCTCAGCCCCCAATCCAGATCATCCGAACTCCGCATAATCCGGAACCTCGCCCATGCCAATGGATATTCGACCTCCATGTTCTCCCGTATTCTTCACCGCCGCAGACGGGCACTCTTCTCCCCCTCCCCTCTTGTTTCGCCCCTTCCCAAGAAATGGACGTCCTTATTGTATCTGGGCCCTAGTTTCTCCCAGCTCTCTAACTTCCTGTCGTCCCTTGGCCTTCGAATATCTTTTCGTACACCTTCACCATCAGCCCGCATCCTGAACCCACCCGCCGCCGTCACCACAGACAAATATTCCCAATCCGGAGTTTACCGCCTGAATTGTGCGTTTTGCGACAGATTTTATGTAGGACTATCGACCCGCAATTTTGCAGTACGATTCAAAGAACACTTTGATTCATATAGAAAACGAGATCGTACTTCCCACTACGCAAACCACCTCGAAGATTCCGGACACGCTTTAAAGACGCAAGAAGATGTTATGTCTGTCCTACATATCTGCAATAAGCCAGAAAAAACTGCTACCCTCGAAGCGATCGAGATATTCAAGGCCAAGAAGTCCTCCCCCCACCTGCTTCTCAATTATCAAACAGACTTTAATGTATATGCAATACTTAACTCTTTATCCGATCTATTATGATCCCCCTTTTTTCTCGCTTTCTTTTTTATGGTTTTTGTTTTTCCTTTGCATTTTGTTATTTCTTGCCTGTTTATTTGTCTGTAAATCCTCTTGTCCCCAGACAACCGGATACGTTCTCTTTTCGGTCCGCGTAAACGCGCACCATCCCTTTGTATATTTTCTTTTTGTATAATTTTTAAAAAAATTAGCGTTTACGCCCCTTTTTTCTATTGGCCTTTATATTTCAAAATCTGTGTTTTTTCTATTTATCCTGTTGGCCATTATTTCCTCTTTATTTTTCTTTTGTATCCTATTGGTTCATGTATATGCATAATTTGTACCACTGTTCTGTATATAAAGGCTTGCATGCCTCTTGCTGTGTATATCCTTGACAAAGCCGGGAATAAATGGCGAAACTAGTTGGAACTCCTGATGTCCCTCTGTTATACTGTAAGGCCACCACCTGTTTAATCAATAGGAACAGTATTATGATCCACCCTTCTACCAATATAAAGATAGGTAATATGAGCTCCGGACAAAAAGACAAATTGCCCCCTTTAAATATATACTTTTTAAAAAAATATAGGGTGTCCCAACGGTACACGTCCAAAATGAAAAACTGAGTAAAGGACCTCAGTACTTATGAGAATCATCCCCAAATATGTATCCGAAATGTTATTATTATGGAGATATTAACAATTTTGTGATTTTGTCAGTAACCTTACCTTATTCCATTAAAATGTGTGTTTTCGGGAATGTATGTCGTTTTGAGGAATTTGGTCAATGAAATTATATTCTTTGGGCAACGTAATATTCAATTTCAGAAAATGGACGAACTGCATGCATGCAATTTTTCGCAAATCAAAGTTAAAGTAGGAAGTTCTGAGTTATTGTGAAGTTTCAGAAATCTTTGATGATGAATCTAAACAAAATAAAACAGGTCAGGAGCACTGATAGGTATTTAATAGACTGTTAGAAAAAACAGTACATGTAATAGGTTAAAAAAAGCATGCAATTTTTAAAGTAAAAATAGGAGTTTCATAGTAAAATTGATATTTCCTCTGGGAACAGCTAAATCATCTTAAAGGTTTCTACAGGTGGATTATTGAAAACCTACGCATATTATTTGGAAAACATGTCATTACAATAACTGTTCGAAGTGTCTGCCACCAATTTCTACACATACTGGCCAATGAATTAGAAACCCGTACTGATATGTAAAGCGGAGTCACAGGTCAGAAACGATTGTGATATGCAAATGAATGAAATCATGTGAGGTACATGCTCATTCCAAGCTGCAGGTACAGGGTAGGAACCAGGGTTGCCAACTTACCGGTTTTTAGATGGGAATATTTATTGTTGGATATTGTTGGATATAATGCAAGCTAAACAATGCACAAATATAATAATTATTACACGGTTGGCAAAGCTGGTAGGAACAAGCTGCAGCTGCTCAAGTTGAGCAAAATGGGGGAAAAGCAGACCTGAGTTCCAAAAAAGAGTTTTTGTGAGAGCCCGTCTAGCTGGAGCTACGATTTCCAGGACAGTACAACTGACCGGTATCTCAAGAGGTCAGGTCTCCAAGGTGTTCAATGCGTGGAAAAAAATTCCGCAAGTGTTGTCGAAACGGCAGAATTGTGGATCAAAAGCAATCAACACAGACAGGGACCGACGTCGTCTGAGACGGATTGTGCGGCAAAACGGAAGGTCTACTGTGGAGCAACTGACGGCAGACTTCAAAGAAGGATCAGCGCAACCCATCTCCTCCAGAACAATGCGCCGAGAGTTGAAGCGAATAAGGATGGGAAGTCGCATGCCAGTGAGAAAGCCCCTGGTGTCAGCAACAAACCGGAAAATTCGCCTGCAGTGCTGTAAAGAACGGTGTGACTGGACAGTAGACGACTGGAAAAAGGTGATGTGGTCGGACGAGTCACGTTACACATTGTTTTGCACCGATGGCCGACAGAGAATTTGGCGGCAGCCCATGAAGTGATGGACCCCTCATGTGTTGTGAACACAGTTCAAGCGGCAGGAGGAGGCGTCATGATATGGGCCATGTTTTTTTGGTATAACAAGGGTCCCCTGATATTCCTTGACAGTCGGGTGAAAGCCAATGACTATCTGAACATTGTTGCAGATCAAGTCCATTCTGCAATGGTGCATTTGTACCTAAATGCTGACAGGTTCTTCATGGACGACAATGCTACTGTCCATCGAGCAAGAATTGTTCAGGAGTGGTTTTCTGAACATGATACCGAGTTGCAACATCTGCCGTGGCCAGCGCAAAGTCCGGATTTGAATCCGATCGAGAATGTTTGGGATATGTTGGAAAGAGACATTCGTCGAAGGCATCCGCTTCCGTCTACTCTGCAGGACCTGAAGGTCTCTCTGACGAATGCATTGTCTGCTAATACCTTACCTGCATTGTAACGCCTTGTAGAGTCCATGCCAAACCGCGTATGTTCTGTAATTACAGCCAAAAGAGGGTCAATACCATATTGAACGAATGATTCTAATTCATTGGTCGGTGTCTGTATATCTTCGAAGGGTTACCGACAAAATCACAAGATTGTTAATATCGTTAATAAAATCATCAGAGTAATTTTTTAGATAACTTACATGGGGGTGATTCTCATAGGTATTGAGGTCCTCTACTCATTTTTTCATTTTGGATGTGTACCGTTGGAACACCCTGTATATCTTTTATTTTAATTAAAGATCAACCGGTTTTAAATTATAATAAAAACGTATTATATTTAGAAAGAAACATTCAAAATAAGATTAACAGTCAATAGCACAAAACAGTAAAATTTAAAATGTACTTGTACCTGGTTACAAATTGTTATTCAGATGCATTTTTAATACACAGTCTAGTCAGATTAATGTAACCATCTCCTACGTTCAACTTCGGCGGAAAATGGTTACGTCCAGAAGGTACATACCAGTATCAGAGTTGGCAGAGGGGGGGGGGGGTATAAGAAGGGTGTCAAAGGGAAGCAGAAAACATTGCAATTGTTGGAATCATGACGAAACTTTTCACCATTTATCCGACCTCCATGATCATTGGCTTCCGAGCCAAGGGCGGCAGTATTTCTGAGACGGCTAGTTTTGTGAACTGCTCGCGTGCCGCCGTGGTGAAAATGTACTTTGCATAGCAGAATGGCAATACCCAAAATCAGCGACGTGCCAAGTGTGGGGCACCACGGGCCATAGTTGACAGGGGTGAACGACGGCTACGGAAATACGTGCAAGCGAACAGACGTGCAACCGTGGACCAACTGACCTCCCAGATGAACCAGGGAGCTACCAAACCTGTATCTCAAAGACAGTTGGGCTCCGCAGCAGACGGGTGGTTCGTGCACCAATGCTGTTCACCGGAAACAAAGACTGACATTTGCTCGCCAGTATCACAACTGGACAGCAACCAACTGGCGAAAGATGTTTTTTTCCGATGAATCATGGTTTATGTTCCATCGGACAGATGGGCGATGGCGTGTACGGCGTTCAGCGTCAGAAAACAAACACCCTGCAACACGTGCCACAAGGGTCCGGGCCGGAGGAGGCAGCGTTTTGGTCAGGGGGATGTTTTCATGGCATTCCCTGGGTGCACTCATCATTGTGGACAGCACCATGGACCAATGGAAGTACGCATCTGTTCTTTCGGACCATGTCCACTCCTACCTGCAGATCGTGTTTCCTCAGCACGATGGCATCTTCCAGCAGGGCAATGCGCCGTGCCGTGCAGCGCGCAGTGTCCCAGCATGGTTCAAAGAGCACGCGGATGCATGTACGGTGCTCCCTTGTTTGGTTGTGAGAGCTGGTTTTGTCCGATAATGATAGCCCAGTTCATGTAATCTGTTTCTTAGTCTTTTGTCACTCACTTTCACACCTGACTTAGTCCATTCACTGTTCATGTCTTTGGAGGTCTGTTTTCTCATGTTCTTGCACATCTTCCTCAATTCTCGTTCTTGTCTCGGAGTTGTTGCCTTTGGTCTTCCACTTCTTTTTTGCCTCTTAACGGATCCTGTGGTCTTGAATTTCTTTCATAAGTTGGAAACTTCACCTTGTGTGCATCCAAATCACTTGGCTACATCTTGCTTGTCGCCACGTTGCAAGTTTTCAGTTATTCTTGTTTTCATATCATCGGACAGCTGTTTTGTTGGAGCCATTATTAACGGGGGTCGACTTTAAAATGAATAATAAAATGTGTTGATTGCTGTCATGGAATAGCTCATTTAACAGAAAAGGGAGGTAGGTGAAGATTCAGGAATATAAAATGCAATTTACAAGTGAAATGGCACATATTAGTTTCTTATTTCTCAAGATTATGCGTATTAGTGTTTATTTTCCACAGAAGAGTTACTTTTGTAATTTTTAATGAAAATCCAACCATTTGGTTATGAAAATCAAATATAGCACTTTACCAATAACTTATTTTCCAAATGATTTTACGAGTAATTCTTTTTTAATTAATTTGTTTAGATGCATCGCAGTGAGTTGGAATACATATTAGTTTTTTCTTTCCAGGGGTTATATAAAATATTGCACTTGTTATCACCATCGACGTATTAGCAAAATTAATGCTTTTATGTAACGAAATCACCCTAAGAGCGGCCCTTTGTAATCTGAGGCATGATATTTCTTCAATTCAAAGCATGATATTCTTTCCTACCGGTATTCCTGTTTCAAACAAGTTCACGCAGCGCCCTTGGTAAAATGCATGGTAATTTTAGCCAAAGAAATAAATCGACAAATTTCGATTAATTGGGTATTTAACTTATCAATATTTTGTCACATTCACAACCAAAATGCCCCCTTTTAGATTTGCCGGCCCGGACAAATTTCCAGGTTGTCTGCCCCTAGAGCGGGCTCTGCCTCCATGCTTTGTCAGGAGCAAATAAAATGCAACGCCTGGCCCACTTTCTGTTCCTTGCTCCAACGTCAACCACGGAGAGCCACTGATGGACTGAATCATCACATGACATGAAAAGTGGGTCTTCTACAATAATATTCATCTATTTTACCAATGATTTTCTTCAGAAGAACGTCCTAGAAAGGCCAGCTCAGTGGCCGAAAACGCTGGAGCGTACAAAGAATCCGTCGGGTTGCAGGTATGGATGTTTGTGTTAGTTCTCGGAATGTAAAAAGATAATAATCATGTTGAATACTCTGGATTGGGTGAGGAAATATTAGGAATGTTCTAGTTATTGGCGCGTCCATAAAATCTATCGAACTAACCAACCTCCAAGAAATATTCCAAACAGGACCTGTACGTGAAGAAAGTGTTGCTGACCGTTTTCTGGGTAGCACTTGGAGTAATGCACTTCGAAGTGTTACTGTTAGATCGATGTCATTTTTATGTGTACTGTGATATGCTTCAACGGACTCTTCAGAAACTCTTCAACAACAGCCTTCATTAGTAAATCGCAATGAAGGTCTACGCAAGATAGCATACAGCCTTTAAGATCTTGCCGTTTGGGTGGGAAACTGTGCTTCATCTCTCCGTACTCAAATGACACCGTACTCATTATCATCTGTTAGATCATTGGATAATCATGCGCAAACAACAGTTTAGAGATCGTCATGCCCTCGAAAATAGAGTTGAGACTTTTTCACCTCCAAAATCAAAGTTTTTACCAAAGACGTGGGATTTACATTTCCCAGCCGTTCTGGATATGTTATTAATTGTAAGGTTTTTTTTTAGGAATAAATTGAATTACTAAGAATAAAAACTGTGAATTTTTAATCTAATAATTATTTGTAATATCTTAAAATATAACACAATATTACCAATTTAAAAGATAAATTTTTGTGTCTATAATGAATACATGGATAGTAATTATGAGATAAATCGTTTACTTATTCATTATTGATATTAACAAATTCATCGTTTTAACTGTTAATATTTTGTTATATTATAGGATATTATAAACGGTTATTGTAATAAATTGAATGTTTTTTCAGTATACTGAAAATACACAAGCACTTTTTAATGATCTGATATAAATTCCATGATATCATAGCTTCCTGAAATCCTATGTAAATTCGAGATAGGTGTATGATATAAGATAGGTATATGATTATGTTAGATATTTCTAATAAATAAGAATAGGAATATATCCCTTTTGCCCTTCTAATAAATAAGTGAATTTTATATGTATATATTTTTTTGATTTTATATATTTACATTATTACAATTTTGAACTATAAACGGACCTTAACAACACGTAACGATATTCAATACGCAAAAAATATACTTTGTAAAGCTTACTTTCCAAAGCGTAATTCTGTATTGTTGTTGACAGAATCACTCACAGCAATTTCCAGATCGTAGGACTCATCTTATTATGTTATAGCTCTAACTCGATTATAAGAATACAGTACTTCGTATATAAGTTGTACGACTATCTTCAAGTGTTTATGAACCCCCGACTCATCTAACAGCGCCAAATACAGCTTAACGAGCCAAATCATAGGAAATGGAAATCACTTCCGGTAGAGATACGAAATCGAGTTACGAAAACATGGCGGATAGCGATACTGGACGATTTCGCCGTTCGTGTTAGTGAGAAGATTAATACAAAATTAATAGAACTATTTTAATACTACTCTTTAATATGACTATGAATGGGAAAAGTTATCTAAAGACTATTTATCAATACGGATAGTCTCTTCAACTCTTGAGTGCGAGAACAGTCTCCTTCAAAAACCCAACGTTGAATAAACATTTTCCAACGTTGTTCGTCTTGCTCCTTCAAATTTTACCAGTTCAAGAAAAATTGAACGAAAACAGGAATCTAAGTAAGTTAATCTTTTTTCTAACGTAAATTATACTTATTTAATAGTTCCAAATTTATTTGCTAACACATTTTCTTATTCATTATTGTTAGGATTATTTTTTATTTAAACGTTTTGTATGCTGAAATGCTGAACAGCATTCATTGTTATCGACTGCTAACAACATGGTTATTTTCTCGCAGCAAGAATGGATCTAAACTGTGTATTGGAACCTTATAAAAAGTAAGAAGGGTGTCCGACTTAATTTCAGCACGGAGGTCGAATATGATATTAACTAAATTAAAATACCACTGTTTCCATTATTGTATGGAGTATAAATCATTGATCTAAAACTCATCCTTTTTTCTGCATTTCAGATTGACTAGGATACTCATATGAGGCTTCTTCTTTAGCCTCCTCGTGATAGTTTCCATTTAGCCTACCCAAAGGAATGGAAAAGGAGTCTTGCAAATTTATAAAGAGAACGATGTAATGTTTACAACAAAAATATTCCCTTCATTTTTATTCAAATCAATTCTGTTAAGTGATGGTGAATTTATTACATTGTACATTATAAGTTGAATGTATTGTTAAATTAATAAATGACTTTATATAAAAAAAATGATGTTTAAAAATTTTAAATAGATGTTGTTTATCTTCCTATTGTTGTCTATTATTCAAGAGCTGTCGATTCTATGAACACGGGGATCGTTATTTTAGAATTTAGCAACAGATTTATTATTAAAATCCTTTTTTCTGCCTACAAGCTTGAAGTTCTATCTCCTGCTGGCGAATTTTGACTGTAAAGGTGATGAAATACAAATACAAGTCGGTATACAAATGTAAACTTGTGTAAATATCATTACACTTGTGTGGAGATTTGTGTAAATACGTGAATGCACGTGTGTAAATTTATGTACGTGTGTGTATAATTGTCTGTAATTATGCTATACAGACGTGTACAAAAGTGTAAACTTGTGTAAATAGGTGTATAGACGTATGTACACACGTGTGAATAGTGTAAACTTGTGTAAATAAGCTGTTCAGATGTGTAAATTGTGTCTACACGTGTGTAAATGTGTATAAATGTGTGCGTACTTTTGAAAAATAACTGTACCGATGTGTACATAAGCGTAAACTCGTGTAAATGTGTATAAATAGTTGTATAGACATATATAAACTTGTGTGATTTGTTTATACTTTTATGTGTATAAATATGTGTAAACTCGTTTAAACTTATACATGTGGGTTAATTTGTGTATACATGTGTAAATTGTGTAAATATGGCTATATAAATGTGCAAGTAGCTGTAAAAATGTGTAAATATGTATGCAAGCGTGTGTAAATATTATAATGAACATTCCGTTAATGAGTCTTAAGTCTTGTACAATCGAGACAATTGACCCGAAAATGGCGACTCGGCAATTCAGGTCAAACAACTCTTACTGACATGTGTGTCCAAAGACTCTCTTTAATGGGTCGTATTGGAAGAATCATTGGACTCTCACAAGCGGGTCATATGAACCGCATATTGCTGTGAGTGATATAGTTGGCATACTCTGGGTCTATAAAATTCATTTGAAAGACAATAAAAAATACTGTACACATATATATCATTGAAACATGCCATCAAAGGCAATTGTACAATTTAATGTTAAAAATATCTAATAAAATTTCATTTCCTTTATTCCTAAGTTGAATTTTTATATTCATTGCACTATTAATTAGGCAACGAGTATGTAATTTGTTTACTTCACTGAACTATCATTAAAGATACCCTAATACTTTATTCCATTTTAAGGGTAAAAATCGTTATACGTATAATTTTATTGGATAAAAAATGATTATTAAAAAGTGCTATAACAACGATTTAAAAACTGTTACACTCTGCCCATTGAAAAGGAAAACTGAAGGTGTCCA
>JAHWFO010103305.1:12255-24365 GCA_023313115.1 Rhysida immarginata
TATACACCTATTTACACAAGTTTACACTTTTGTACACATCTGTATAGCATATTTACACATTAATACACACGGGTACACAAATTTACACCAGTGTCTACTGATATTTACACAAGTTTACATTTGTATACTGACCTGTATTTGTATTTTATCATCTTTATAGTCAAAATTTGCCAGCAGGAGATAGAACTTCAAGCTTGTAGGCAGAAAAAAGGATTTTAATGATAAATCTGTTGCTAAATTCTAAAATAACGATCGCCGTGTTCATAGAGTTGACAGCTCTTGAACAGTAGACAACAATAGGAAGAGAAACGACACCTTTTTAAAAATTTTTAAACATCAATTTTTTTATAAATTCATTTATTGATTTAACAATACAATGAACTTATAATGTACAATGCAATAAATTCACCATCACTTAACAGAAGTGATGTGCACAAAAATCAAGGGATTATTTTTGTTGTATCCATTGCATCGTTCTCATTATAAATCTGCAAGATTCCTTTTCCATTCCTTTGGGTAGGCTAAATGGAAACTATCACGAGGAGGCTAAAGAAGAAGCCTCATATGAGTATCCTAGTCAATCTGAAATGCAGAAAAAAGGATGAGTTTTAGATCAATGATTTATACTCCCTACAATAATGGAAACAGTGACATTTTATTTTAGTTAATATCATATTCGACCTCCGTGCTGAAATTAAGCCAGCCACCCTTCTTACTTTCTATAAGGCTCCGATACACAGCTTCCGGTGTTTAGATCCATTCTTGCTGCGAGAAGCTAGCCATGTTGTTAGCAGTCGATAATAATGAATGCTGTTCAGTGGAAATGCATTTCAGATCACAACGAGTAAATAAAAAATAATCGTAACAATAATGAATAAGAAAACGTGTTAGCAAATAAATTTGGAACTATTAAATAAGTATAATTTACGTTAGAAAAAAGTGTAACTTAGATTCCTGTTTTCGTTCAATTTTTCTTGAACTGGTAAAATTTGAAGGAGCAATACGAACAACGAGGAGAATGGCTTATTCACCGTTGGGTATTTGAGGGAGCCTGTTCTCGCACTCAGAGTTGAAGAGACTATCCCTACTGATAGGTAGTCTCTAGATAACTTTTCCTATCCATAGTAATATTAAAGAGTAGTATTAGTTCTAATAATTTTGTATTAGTCTTCTTACTAACACGTATGGCGAAATCGCCCACTATCGCTATCCGCCATGTTTTCGTAACTCGATTTCGTACCTCTACCGGAAATGATTCCCATTTCCTATGACTTGGCTCGTAAAACTGTGTATGGCGCTGTTAGATGAGTCGGGGATTCGTAAACACTTGAAGATGGATGGTACAACTTATCTACGAAGTACTGTATTCTTATAATCAAGTCAGAGAGCTATAACCTAATAAAATGAGTCATACGATCTGGAAATTGCTATGAGTGCACCAATACTCGGGTAAAAACGCCAAATCTCTCTTTTTTCCGATTTCCGAAAGAACCTGATTTTTACATATCGGCAGATAACAAGTTTTATGTAGCACAATTGTTGTCGAATCATCATAATAATTTAGTATTGCCCTAGGATAATTTCTCTCCTGAAATGATGATTCTTATCGGCGTTATTAAATTTTAATTAATAAAATCAACGGGGTGAGGAAAGTGTCTGTAATAAATTACAAGTAAAAATTTATAATCCAGAAAACTATCAGTAAAATGAATAATATTGACCACCTGTCCACAAAAGGTTTTTTTTCGTCACAGATGTACATTTCGTCTGCCAGGCAGACATCGTTCAGTGTCTGCTTAGCAGACGACATGGATCAAGAAAGAAATGATCTCCATCCGTGGCAGACGAAATGTTGGTTTGGTTTGGTTTGTTTGGAATTAACGTCCTTTTCAACTGCTATGGTTATTTCAGGACGGCGTTATAGGGGCCGCAAATTTTGCCTCGCAAGGGTTCTTTAACGTGCAGCCGGCAAACGACTACACGGGACCAACGGCTTTACTTCCCTTCCGAAGGAAGTGCGTGATGTCAGGATTTCCCCCTGAAAAATCCTCGTCGTCCTCGGCCGGGATCGAACCCGCGTACTCGGGCATCAGAGGCGATCACGCAACCGCTGAACCACCGAGGCCGATCAGACGAAATGTACATCTGTGATGAAATAAAACCTTTTATTGACAAGTGAAGCGTTTCCCTATTCTTCATCTCGCCTACAAGACATGTTTCAATGATTAGATTATTCGTTGGATCAGTGTATCACATCAAATGGGAACAATTTTGAAGGCAACAAAATACAGGGAGAGTCAAAATCATGTTACCACTCAAATGGTCATCAAATGTGATAAATAATTTAATCTTATAATAAATAGCATAAATAAATTTATTAAATATTTATTTAATTAATTGATAAAGTAATAAATATTTATCCCGTTTGAGTACTAACAATTTTGACTTGCCTTGTAAATTTGAATTATTAAACTAATATTTTGTGATTTATTAAACAATTGCTTTTGTTTGCGTAAAAATGTTGCATCAACTCGATGAAGATTGACAAACAAGACTATGTGGACTACATTTTGCAAGAAAAACATCCAAAAAATGGTTTTGAGTTGAATTCAACTTTCTTCCTGAGTTCTTGCTAAAACAGAATTAGTGCTGGGCGATTAATCGTTTAAACTCAAGTAATCGATAAATTTTGGTAATCGGGTACTCTGTTACTTTAGACTTCGATTACCGTCGATTAATAAAAAAAACACGAAAAAATTTTATTCGTTTGTTGGTCAAGCATCAGCTTTTAACCAAACCGATTTTCGTTATTTTTTTGATATTTTTCGGCTTTTAGACACCAAAGAAAAGAAATGGGTAAAAGAAATGGCACGAATTGCAGCTTTTTCGCCAGCTGTTTCAAACGTCTCTCTGAAATACCTTGTTCCACCAGCCACATCCGTCCCATCGGAAAGATTGTTTTCCAAAGCCGGAGCAACAATCACACAGAAAAGAAACAGTTTTGATCCCAAATGTGTTTAAAAACTACTTTCAATGTCTTCCGTGGGTTACGAAAAATTACTGAACGCTTAAAATTTATAATAAGGGAATACAGTGTGGAAATTTAACAAATAAAGTTGTACATTTTAAATGAGCCAACTTTTCCGTGTCAATTAAATACAAGAAACGTTCTGGACGACCACGGACATCCACCAGCCCTGGTAAAGAAGAAACAGGTGCAAGAAATCCTCATTCGATCCCCACAGAAATCTCTACGACAAACGGCGAATCCATTGGTGCGCGTTATCAGCTTTGTCTGGACAATCACGGTCATCAATTTGAACATTTGTGAACATGATTCTTTAATTACATTTGTCTTATGTAATTCAAGCCTTTAAACTTGTCTCTATGTTCATAAATAATGTTTTTATAGTCATTCAAAGTGTTAGTACATTTTTTAAAGACACCCTATATATGTGCTCATACAATATTTTTTATAAAATTTAAATACATATTTTATGTACCCTAAGAAAGGTTTACTTGCTAAAAAAATTCAGCCCATTCACATATATTGCTTTGTAATACTTAACAATTACTCCAAATTATTATTTTCATTGGTGTTTCATTATGACAAATAACTTTGGGGCAATGATAACTCATTACAACGAATAACTTGTAAATGTAGACAAAACTGGTAATTTTAATGCTAATTTGCCAGCTAACATGCCAATACCAAAAAAAGAGAGAAAATTTTAATAAAACCGATTATGTATGATATTTATTTATTTATTTATTTATTTATTTATTTATTAATAACAATATACAGCTGCGACCACCTGGGACTGGTATGGTCAATAGACCGACTTGTTGGGTCCTAAGGGTCGCTAAAAATAATAATACTTAAATCATGAATTTGCAACAAAAAAATTAGCACAAATATGAAAACAATGATGAACATTGTAAATAAGAAACAAAAAATTAGAAAAATAACAATATAAAAAAATAATAACACCAATAGACGGGTAACAGCTACAAGAAAATATAAGATTAATAAAAAACCAAGTTAATACAATTATTTAGTTTTTTAAAATTGGTTCGGGTCAGAAGAGTCGAAAGCCTGCAATAATCATCAACGTACTTAGAACCTAATAAATTATAAATATTTAACAAATTATTGTAAAGACACATAACAAGATGGAAGCTAAGGACATAGTAAAAACCCGGATTACTATGATGGAATTTACCGACCAGAAGATTGGAGTTTAAGAAATGATGACAGATCAGGATTCCGGAGTATGAAACTTAATACTAACCATTACTTCAAAAATATAATAAATATAAACATATTAAACAAGAAACCAGACATAGACTTAAGTAATATATGGGTAAGCAGGACAAAGAGGAGATGTTAAACCTCTTTGATAAGCTTATCAAAACTTTAATGATAGACTTAGCTATCACTCAGTGAGCCAGGTCTGAATATCGTAGTGGAAATCCAGAACAAAGGTCTTAAGATGTTTGCAGAATAAAGAAAAGGCCTCCTCGGCGCGTATTTCCACCGGAAGAAAAGCCCAACATCTAGCGCCAGCATACGTCAAACAGCGACGCCGATAATTTAATTTAACTAAAAGGAGTTTCAAGTCAAAAGCTGTGCGTGTTGGATAACTATGATTATCGGCATTGAGATTAAGATTAATAGGAGTAGAAACTAACAGGAACGATTTCGTGACTTTAAATACAAATATACATACTCTAATAAAATATAATTGATAAACAGTAGCAATTCGAAGTTCTTTAAAAAGATGGGAAACTGAAGTGCGTTTCGGAAATCCAAAAAGTGATCGGAGGAACCACTTCTGTAGTTTGAAAATACGTGTAAGGTTCGATGACGTGGAGGATCCCCAGATAATAATGCTGTAGCAAAGAGCAGACTATATCCAAGCATTATATAATAGTAAAAGAATTCTAGTAGGCAAAAAACGTAATCTGGAGATAATTCCCTGCTTATGATTTAAGTTAGTTAGTAGTGAATCGATATGAAGGTCCCATGTAAGATCATGCGTAATAACCAACCCTAGGTACCTAAAGGATGTCACTGTTACTAAGGGTAGCCATCATAGAGTAAGGAATAAACCTCAGGTACGTTGCGCTTATTCCTTTGATAAAAAAGCATAGATTTGGTTTTCTCCGTATTAACATACAAAAATATTAATCTTGTAATACTTATATTCGATTATCATATTCGATTATCAAAATAATAATCGCCCAGCAGTGAACAGAACATTTGACTGTTAATTCAGATAATAAGCATGAGATTTTTATAGGGAAATAATTTAAACAAATGAACCAATTTAAATATTTAGGTAACATTATTATTAATGATGGAATTAGAAATACAGACAGTTCTTATAAGCGTTATTAAATTTTAACTAACAAAACCAAAGTGATAAAAATTCTTTATGAACTAGTTAATTGCTGATGGTATTCAATATACAGTACATATACTTTCATTCTCCTAAACCAGACGTCGAAAATAGGTTATTAATACTCGAAGACTTGATTTGATTCCCAAGATGAACGAGGATCTTCATCATAAAGGATACATACTTTGTGCAATTCATTTTGAAGATTCTCAATTTATGAATGAAGATAAGAAGTAATTATTTTTGCAATAAGCAAGGAAATCGCATTTTTTTAAAAGCCAATATTTTATAGAAACCGACTTATCTGGAATGCTGTTCCCACCCAGTTTGATGTCCCTAACCGTCCCCCTCAGCACGCACCAAAACGTAAATTGCCCACAGTTCGGGATAGCCAACCACCACTTCCAAAGCAAAGAAAAACAGTAACCTCAACTAGCCCAGTTTTTATGACAGCAGAGCCAATACCAAATGACCTTCTATCTGTTCCATGTACACCAAGGAAGAAAAAAATGAAGTGCTTGCTGCAAAGGGCTTATGCAAGAATCAGCCGTCTTAAAAAACGCCAAGCCAAAGCTACGGACACAAAGAAAGAAGATGTCCTTAAATATGCATCAAAATATTTAACGGATTTTGTCTTAAATTTTTTAAAAATGCAATTGAATTCATCTGGTCGAGTTGTTAGAGGCCAAAGGTGGACAATTGAAGTAAAAAAACAGTGCCTAAACCTTTATTTTAATGGTCCGCGAAGCTACAGATTTCTACGTAAACTATGTATGCTCCCCAGCCCTGAAACTCTTCGACGATGGTTAAAAAACATTCCATGCGAGCCTGGTCTTCAACAAGATCATTTGGAACTTTTGAGGCAAAGGGTTGCTAATATGACAGAGCACGAAAAACTTTGTATTCTTGTGTATAACGAGATGGCCATCAAATTTTCATTACGTTATCATCAAACAAAGGACAAAATCGAAGGATTTGAAGATCTTGGAGAATTTGGCAGGACAAGAAACATTGCAGGTCATGCAACTGTGTTTATGATTAGAGGCATAACCACAAATTGGTCCCAGCCCATTGCGTATTACCTAGTGAAATCTGTAATGGATGGAGAAATATTAGCAAACATTGTTAAAGACATTATCGCGAAACTCCTCTTCATTGGATTAAAAGTTAAGGCAATAATTTGTGACTTGTGGAGTAATAACCGAAAGGCACTTCGAAAACTGGAAGTATCAGTTGACAGATCCTTTTTTTATGTTGGCAACCAAAAAGTTTATGCCATCTATGATCCTTGTCATCTTAAAAATGCACAAGAAATAATTTACAAAAGCATGATATTATAATGCAAGGAAAAAAAGTTTCATGGCAACATGTGTTGCAATTCCTCTTACAAGAACAAAAGACAGATTTAAAGGTAGCACCGAAAATTACAGAAAAGCATATTTATGCCGAAAAGTTTACTCTGATGAAAGTAAAACTGGCTACACAAATGTTAGCCACAGTGTAGCAACCGGCCTGAGGTTCTACTACAGAATCTCCCATCTGATGCTATGAATACATCTACCAGTAAATAATAATAATTATTAACTGGAGAAGCGTCTCCATGCATAGGTAATGATTTTTCATTTGAAAAATGGAAGGAAAAATTCTGCGACTCTGATTCGAACCAGGAACCTCGACTATCATGGCCGATGCCTCTACCAATTGGGCTATCGCACACTCACAGCAATTTCCAGATCGTAGGACTCATTTTATTAAGTTATAGCTGTCTGACTCGATTATAAGAATACAGTACTTGCTAGATAAGTTATACCACCCATCTTCAAGTGTTTACGAAACCCCGATTCATCTAACAGCGCCATACACAGCTTAACGAGTCAAGTCATAGGAAATAGAAATCATTTCCGGTAGAGATACGAAATCAAGTTATGAGAACATGGCGGATAGCGATACTGGACGATTTCGCCGTTCGTGTTAGTAAGAAGATTAATACGAAATTATTAGAACTAATACTACTCTTTAATATTACTATGGATGGGACAAATTATCTAAAGACTATCTATCAGTAGGGATAATCTCTTCAACTCGTGAGTGCGAGAACAGTCTCCTTCTAAAACCCAACGTTGAATAAGCCATTCTCTAACGTTGTTCGTCTTGCTCCTTCAAGTAAATAATTATAATTATCAACTGGAGATGCTCTCCAAGCATAGGTAATGATTTTTCCTTCCATTTTTCAATCGAAAAATCATTGCTCCTTCAAATCTTATCAGTTCAAGAAAAATTGAACGAAAACAGGAATCTAAGTGAGTACACTTTTCTCACATTTTTGTAACATACATTATACTTATTTAATAGTTTCAAATTTATTTATTAACACGTTTTCTTATTCATTACACTGGGCAACAAATTTTCAAAACTTTTTTGCCTCCGATATGAAAATAACCATTTCTTAATGAGTTGAATGTGCTGAAAATGCAAAATTGGCTCTAGGTAATCTGCAAAAACAATTGTGTACACAATTCTTCTGTAATCTGCAAAAACAATTGTTTACATAATAAAATGACTACCAATAGCTCTGGTCAACAACATTTTTGGTACCAGGGAAGATAGGTGTTCTAGACTAATTTGAGCGTGCTGATTCCAAATCTGAATTCCAAATTTCCCTATCACGTCAAGATCTCGAGTTATAAAAATAGTTTAAATTTTAATGGTAGCCATTGTTTAAATTTGACATCAGGAGACTGTTTTACACCACTGAAACTTAACATCCTGACATGACAGAAAAATTTGGAATTCAGATATGGAATTAGCACACTCAAATTAGTCCAGAAAACCTACGTTTGTCAAAGTTGCAGTTCTACTGGATAAATATACACGTTGAAACGTAGAAACTATATTAAATATCTCAAAAACTAAAGCCAATTTGAAAAAATTGATCTCATATTCGGAATCAGTGCAACAAATTTACCATAAAATGACTTTTAAATAATTGGAGGGAAAATGTGTGTTGACCAGTGTTATTATTACGATTATTTTTTATTTACTTGTTGTGATCTGAAATACATTTCCACTGAATAGCAGTCATTGTTATCGACTGCTAACAACATGACTAGTTTCTCGCAGCAAGAATGGATCTAAACACCGGAAGCTGTGTATCGGAGCCTTATAGAAAGTAAGAAGGGTGGCTGACTTAATTTCAGCACGGATGTCGAATATGATATTAACTAGAATAAAATGTCACTATTTCTCTTTCCATTATTGTAGGGAGTGTAAATCATTGATCTAAAATTCATCCTTTTTTTTGTATTTCAGATTGCCAAGGATCCTAATATGAACCTTCCTCTTCAGCCTCCTCGTGATAGTTTCCATTTAGCCTACCCAAAGGAATATAAAGGAATCTTGCAGACTTATAATGAGAATGATGTTAATGGTTACAACAAAAATATTCCCTTGATTTTGTGCAAATCAATTCTGTTAAGTAATGGTGAATTTATTGCATTGTGTATTATAAGTTAGTAGATAACTACTCGTTCGGGGTGCATATATAATGAGCTCGGTACCTCGATTTCCACCAATCAGCGTGCAGTATTCGCATCACGTGACCCCCCCACCTCCCCCCTACCCCTGCCTGACGTCACAGACGTTCAGCCAATCCGTGTGCAGAAGGCGACTCACGTGACCAAACACCACCTCTCCCCCTCGACTTCGTGTCACGTGACCACCCATCCCTCCTTCCTGACGTCACTGACATTCTGCCAATCAGCGTGCAGAAGGCGACTCACAGGGCGTTGGTCTTTTATTTGGGCGTTGGCCTTTTAATTTGGGCGTTGGTCTTTTATTTGGGCATTGGCCTTTTAATTTGGGGCGTTGGTCTTTTATTTGGGCGTCGGCCTTTTAATTTGGGCGTTGGCCTTTTAATTTGGGCGTTGGCCTTTTAATTTGGGCGTTGGCCATTTAATTTGGGTGTGGCCTGAAATAAAATTAATTTTTTAATCCTCTGATGTATACCTGGTGCTGGGCACCCTAGGCACCAGCACCAGGGTGGAAGATTAGAGGGGTCCTAATGCTCTCAGCAAAAGCCACTTAGGTGATTCTGGCTTACAAGTGAACACCTCTTGATTCGCTTAAATACTCCTTTTTCTGGCTAGGGGTTTGGGTACTGGCCCCTCAACGGATTACCTAATTACTAATTCACTATTGTTTCTCGGGTAACCAAATTTTTTCCAAACTCTTTTTACAGTTTTCTAAATTAAACGACTGTTGTTTCAAGATGTTTTGTTTTGTTTTTTTAATTTTCAACTAAGGGCTACATTGTTTCAATTGACAGGTGTGCATCTGAGTAGGGACTAATGCCGTCTGAACTCTCATATAGTTGCTTATAAATACAACTAGGTCACACAACCTGATGAAAGGGTCATATTCACTAACCTTTTAAAGCTTATTTTAAAGCGGGGCTGCTGCTGGAAATTTGTTTTATTTTCATGTTTGCCTCTCTCACTGATTGCCTTTGCTCACATGAAGGATTGTTTTTTCTTCCCTTGGTTGTACCTGGTTGAAATGTTAAATAAAAATACAAATTTCACATTTCTCAATGTTGTTGAGGCATACTTGACTCTCTCTCTATACAAATTTGTACAACTTTGGCTCACAGAGGTTGATAAACGCGTTGTTTGATTCCCCAACCTCGCGATATTCAGTCACCCACCCCTCTCTCTCTCTCTCTCGCTCTTTCTCCCTACTCCATAACCAATACAAGTTTGCAAAAGGTTGTTTAAAAATTGTATTCTAAAAAGCGTTTTCGCTCTCTTTCTCATACAGTATACAACTTTTCTGTTCACTTATGGTATTAGGATACGGGCGTGATATGCTTCGTACTCTTTATAGTGCAAAAAAAGTCTGTATTCAATTTAAGCCTATGATCATATGTGCTGATTTAACATCACTCGTCACAAGGCGTTAAGTTCTCAAAGTCACGCGCTTGTTGGTTTGTGTATACAGTTTGAATTTTATAATTTTTACTTAATAAAATCTGTACGTGGACTATACTTTCGTTTTACGACACTCTACAATTCACGAGTTGATGACGTTCGCGTATGCGAGCAGCGTGATTCCAGGGTAGGCACTCACAGCCACGTTGCTTCTCGGGCATGCTTTCTCAATGACGTGGCCTCGATGGCTTGTTTCTGTCTAATTACACTGATTTTTACTTTTAAAGGTTTGCCAATGGGATGTATGTTCGTTTTACTGGCCTTTTACGATGTGTTGCAAGGTGATTGATGTTGCGCCTGTGTGTGCATCTGTGTGTGCGTCTGTGTGTTGCGCCTGTGTGTGTGCCTGTTACGTGGATGGGGCTGATGGCTAGGCCACGGACGCTGCGACGTTATTGTTCAACACGTTTGCTCGGGGTTGCATTGTTCACGTGTTTGTGTTTGCTTAAAAAACCCTGTGTCTTCAGCCAAAGATATATGTGATATGTTTTTCTGTACTTTGTTAGGTTAGCCTGCTCTTTCATCGTTTTGTTTTTGTTTTCCCCTAATTAAATTCTTTCCCGCTTACATATTTGCACACGGTTGATGTCGAGGTATTCGCACGAGGCCTAATAGCTGTGTATAGCGAGGTCAGTCGCTACTTTCGACGCGCAGGCTAATTCAAACTAAAAATCTACGTATCTGACAATTCAGGGTATTTGAAATACGTTTTGTTTGTTTGTTTGTGATGTATCGACGTTTTCACATTACTTTCAGAGTTTTTCATCTAATTAAAAAACGTACACCCTTGTTATCACACAATGAGGCAGGGGTAGGCTTAACGTGCTCGTGTGGAGTACACCGCCGTTCGACACTATGAGAGTGTTCAAGCTATTCCGGGCTAAAATTCCCTGCATTTTTCTAGCAGGTATGCGATATACGTTTTGCTTATGATGTATTGGTGTTTCCCCCATTCGTTTCGTGTTTTTTCCCGACTAAATTAAAGCCTGTCCTATTTATAAAAAGTGTACGTAATTCTTACCCCGCCAGCCGTACGAAGCCTAGCGTATCCGAGCTGTGAACAGAGGTGACAACAGATGTATTCAAGGCTCACGTTCAATCTATGCTAAAAAATCCTTGTCTCATTCGTAGGGTTGCTGCATTTTGCTAATGTAAAAACGGAGTGTTTTTAATTTTTAATACAATAGCATTATTGTTTCACATGTGCGGTAGGACTGGTTCATTTCTTAGGTCTCGCGGTCATTCGTTACCTTGGAAAATTTATCTCCACATGTCCATATCACTGTTTTTCTGTTTTGCATTGATTTATTATAAAAAATAATTACAAATAATATTGATGTTAATGATGAAAAGTATACAGGTTTTCAGTTTTTAGTTACTTTTTACTGATTGTTTTTTTATTCCCTATAATTTTAACTGATGTGCTAAAAAGTAAAATAAAATAAAAACAAAATTCTGTATTTACTTTTAATGTATTTAGGCTCGTGCAAAAGGTTAAATTTCTAAGTTAATATGCATTGCATAATAAACGTTTAAGTGCAAATTTCACTTTTAAGGTATTACAAGCTTACATTTTTGAGGGGTTCGTAGGTCAATAGTGTTTCTTATTAAAGCAGACTTCATTACTCTTTTTTCTATTGTTTGGTTATTTTGGGCTCTTTTGTTTCCAGACAAGACAGCGAAATTGTAAGACAGGGGAAGAGTTTGAGGTCTTCTCTTTCCT
>JAHWFO010103315.1:0-12049 GCA_023313115.1 Rhysida immarginata
TATGGAAGACCGCTTGGGTTGGTTAGGCTTCTTGACTACCTCAGTGTATTTCATTTGGAGTTTATTCTGGTTGGATGAGCTTTGTGAAAGCGCTGTTTTCGTCCCCATCCTAACAAATGTACACTTCACTGTTCGATTGTCGATTGTCGCCTTACATCTCTGTAGCTTAACCGCCTCCGAAGATAACGACTAGTTGAAACGCGTCAGGCAATAAAAGATTTCTACCGCATCTCTTTGGACCCTTATTCATTTATTATAAATATCATGAAGATGCTCGACGAACTCCAGGTATGTAAATACTTAAACTACCAAATTACTTGTGTCCAAACAACTTTAAAAACACACGAGCAAGAACAAACTCAAACTAATCTCCTAAATAATAAAATTTGAAATAAAAAAATTATTAACTTAAATTTTTGACAAAATTCTGAAATCAAATACAAACTAGAATCTGTTTCCAATATAATAATAGAATATACCAGAATTGTTTTGATCCTGGGTCTTTACGGCACCAAAATGTAACGTTTTAATTATTACGTTATTTTTTTTTAATTAGATGAGATCGATAATGGTCATACAACATCTAAAACAAGCAATGGTGTTTTTTCCCGCAATAATCCTAAGTTTTAAGTTATTTTAAATAATCAAAAAAATGAAAGTTTTATTTAACAGCGAGTTAAAAAGACAACTCTTAGTAGAATTTATTGAACCTAAAGAAATAAGGAAAAAGTTACTTGAATATATTTTTTTTGACATTACTATTACTGACTTGTAATTCACAAAGATAGTACTATAGTCGCTCATTCTGCAGTATGAAATTAAAATAAAAAAAACGAAATGACAATAGATACAATTCTCACTTCAATTGCTTTAGTACAAAACATTACTACTAACGTGAGACAAACTTGACTTCACAAGCTATTGTCAGACTAGGTTAGAACTTATTTAATTAGCTTCCCCTGTTCTAACAAATACCAAAAAAAACAATACATTTGTACTGACCATGAGTACACCCTTACATTTCTTCTAAAGTGTAAATAAATCTGCACCATCGGTGCTATACAAAAACAAACAAAATTTGCTCATTTGATACATTATAAAATGATCGTGAACACAAACAAGGTAATTTGCACATGGCAAAGGGATTAATAGGCATCGGAAACTGATAACAGCGCCGGTACAAAAATTAAATTTGACCGGCTAAAAAAAAGGCAAGCAACGAGCTCCTTGAGGCACCCTTCAAAGGAAACATGCGTCGGCATTCAACATTACATTCCAAAACACAAACCAAAAAATTAATTTGTATAAAGCAAATAGATTAATGGGCATCGGAAACTGATAACAGCCCCGTACTAATATTAAATATGTCTGCCTGAAAATTAGAAAGAGACATAAGCCTTTTCCATTCATATGATTTGATTGAAACAACCTTGAAAGGGTAAATGCATAAGCATTTAATCATTACTGTCCAGAGCTCAAACTGAAAGTTAAGAATTCTGGTATTGAAGATTTCAAATATCAGCATTCAAAACTGGAAATAAAAAAAAATAACAAAATAAATGAGAAATAAACAGAAGATGAAAGTGACAACATGTCAGCAGCAGCAACAATAAGGACTCTCATCCTGGAAGAAAGCTTTGGAAAAATACAAATAATAGATATAATAAAAAAAAATTTCAATTACAAATTCTCAAATATTATAAAAATACAACAATACTGACGCTTGTTGAACAAAAGAATGTGGTTCACGAAACAATCCCAATATTTCAAGACATCATAAAAACAATTGTTGGTTCAATAGAAGGCTTCTCAAGATGAAAAATAAATAGCAGCAATGTCCAATCACTCAAAGGCTGGAACAAACGCTATAGAAAATGGCTATGTCCAAGTCAACCGGGTGTAGATGGCCCATGATGGTGAGGTGGAAAGAGTGAACTGAAGTGGCTGCTGTCAACGATGAAGTGAAGAGCAGTTGCAGAAGTTTTCGACAACAACAGAACGTGAAAACAATGGTCATCAACAGCATATAGCTATTATAGATGATAGCATACAAACAATGCTGCAAAAGCTTTAACTAATATCGAGTGAATAAGACATAAACAAGACAAAATAATGAACATGTGGTGTGTAAATATTAAACTAATAATATTTGCATATCACAAGGCCAACGGGAGGTCGGACGTGAACGGGGCCTAGCCTACGACACTCCCCGGGTCTTTGAGATCCTCTGTGCAAAATTTTAGCCTCGGGGGTTGCCCGGTTTAGAAGTTATGGAGTAACAAACAAACAAACAGATGGAAAGTGCGCTATATATATATGTAAAGATACCATGTTAGTCCTTATTGTTCTATCTATATTAGATCAGATTAAATCAGATTCGGATATAATAACATTCATGAAAAAAATTTTCTTTATCAGTTTTTTTATATTATTTTTGGTAAATGATTATTATTAAATATTTATGTATTATTATTATTATTTAATTTTTACTAAATAAAAAGTTCCTTTATGTATGTATTATTCTTTTGTATTGATAATTTATAAGTATAATAAATTCTAGGAAGATATCTTACTTTTTGTAATTTTTGACGATTTAAAAGTATCTGTAGACAAATTTAAAAGGAAAGGAAAAATTCCAAGACCTGGATTCGAACCAGGGACCATGCCTATCGCTGGCACTGCTCCTACCAACTGAGCTACCGCGGATATGAACTGTTTTGCTGTTGCAAGATATCCAAATGGACTCCATTGAAGCCACATAGCAACTCAATCGGTAGAGCAGGCCCCGGACGTTGGGAATAGTCCTTACCCTTTAACCATCAAATACATTGATGGAAATAACTCAAATATAAGATAATAACTGAAGAAACATCTCCAAGATTTCGAAAGACAAATTATTATTATTATTATTATTATTATTATTATTATTATTATTATTATTTGTATAATGCGTCTACACGAACAAATTTAACTCTTAATAAGTAAGGTTTGTCGATTAAGTATATAGGCCTAGTTTGTTAAAATACGTTGGAAATGTCATACAAGGTTATTATAAGATTTTCTATCATATTTCTAAATACTTTGATGGTAACACAATGATATTAAAAGGGAAGTATTTTTCCTTTGCCGAAGAAATTATGCCCGGTGGTTGAATCAATAGCAGGTTCGACGATCTACATTCTGGGCTGCAAATTACCCAACTTTTAATAAAGTTAGCGGGATACGTATGATTATAGAAGGCTTTAATAAGTTCTTTCAATTAAGCCAATTTTACAATGTAGGTAAAAGTAAAGATTATTAGATCATTACATATCTGAGTTATAGATTTGTCACGATAGATGTTTAAGGCCACTCGGATAATATTATTATATCCCACTGTCAGTTTCTCAAGTACAAAGTTATATGATATTGCTCATATTGGCAAGCCATAAGTAATTTTGGGAATGTTTTCGATTTTATAATAACAAATTCTTTCCTTGTAAGCGTTTGCCGTAATTTTTTCACAAGAAAACGTAATCTGCTTAGTTGCGTTAATAAATGGTCCATGTGGGCAACACAGTTTATTTATGAGCTGATATTTTTTATTAATTACCAGGGTTTTTTTTTCTTGATTAATACCCATCCCTCTTAGTTCGCACCATATTTGAATTTTTCCTATATCACATTGAATATCCTGATTTATCTGCTGTTCTGAATAGGTTGGTTTGGTTTATTTGGTATTAACGTCCTTTTCAACTGCTATGGCCATTTCAGGACGGCGTTATAGGGGCCGCAAATTTTGCCTCGCAAGGGTTTTTTAACGTTGAGTCGGCAAACGACTACACGGGACCAACGGCTTTACTTCCCTACACAGGACTTGCTTCCCCCTAAAAAAATCCTCGTCGTCCTCGAACCCGCGTCCTCCGGCATCAGAGGCGATCACGCAACCACTGAGCCACCGAGGCCCAAGGTTCTGAATAGTCATGATACGCTTTGGTAAGGATGATATCATCTACATATGTCCTTAAATGAAAGGACAGAGGTAAATATGCTGTCGAAGCCAGAAGTATAGCAAAAATAATATTGCTTATTGCAGATCCTTCTCGTATACCACGTGCCGACGGATAAAGAAAACTACCTTGATTATATGATGTAGATTTAGTACGGTTTTCAAAAAAATTACGGACTAAAGTCAACATACGACCCGAAATGCCGTAAGCTTCAAGATCCTCAAAGAGTTGAGGTCGTGAGACCAAATTAAACGTCTTAGCTCTGTCAACCGAGACTTCTAGATAAGTTCGGTTTTGTCAAGCGCCTCAACAGCTTCTAATAAAATAAAAAGAAGCAAGTCCTGTGTAGTAGTTTGAGGCCTACCCACATATTAATTCTTAGGTATATATTCCCACAAGTTTGACATCATCGGCTTAAAAATCTTTTCAATGATCTTAGGAATAGATGGTAACGTCGAGATAGGCCTATAATTTTTAATATCTTAGTCACCAGCTTTAAAAATGGGATGTACATCCATTTTTATATATATAGATAACTCCATCGCCTGAATTCTTCTTTAACTGATCAACCTGAATAGACTTATTGTGGCAAGTACCTAGGCAACTGAAAATCAATGGCACTCACGCGCCGAGTAGCTTCAACAATCACAGGTTAACTTGTGTTAAAAGGAGTGTTAGTGCAAGCGTCACAATTTACATCTTCATGTATTTGTTTTTCTTTATTATTTTTGATTCCAATTGTTTTTCACCAATTGTTTTTAAAAATGATTTTGCACGTTTTTCATTGTTGATATTTTGAGATTTATTATTCTTGTTGATTTGCCTATTTCAGTTAATTATTAATGTCAATGACGTTGAGCAATAAATGTCCAGGCTACACATGCTCCGTAGCTCTGAAGTTCTTTTTGTGTTTCACCGTGTCTTTAAATCAAGCTAAGTAACATGATTGATTTTAACGTGTCAAAAACACTTTTTTGGTGAATGAGATTAGCTCGTTCTTCTTCAATTTCAAAACATTGGTCCTTCGAGCCGGATTGTTTTCGCGAAACCGACAATTACTATCTTTGATGGCGGACATTCTGTGTGCGGCTTCAACGTCAACGACGGTGAATATCGAACTCGTGCAACAATTGTAAGTGTTATTTGTGTCAGAAATTGTTATCAACTAAGCAATGGAAGATCTTGTGAAACAACGTGGGGTGATTAAATCAAAAATTACCCGTGTGTCAACTTTTTTGCAGCATGCATCAGCATCAACAAGCAACACTGTGCAAGAACTCTCTTTAAGGTTAAAACTCTTAGATGACGCATAGAACGAATACAACAACGTGCAAGCAAAAATCATTGTATTGGCAACAAGCGACGAAATCGCATCTCTTGAAAACGATGAAGCAGAAGTGGAAAATATGTATGTGAGTACCAATGCTGGTATACAAATTTTACTAGACACTCTCACTATCACAACTGCACAAAAGAGTATGCCGTCATCTCCTTCAAGCGTGGCTGATTTTTCACAATTCCGTCCGGACATTAAGCTGCCACGCATGGATCTCCCGACATTTTAGGAGATTATCTTGAATGGACTACGTTTCATGATCTATTTTCCTCCATGATACATCGCAATCAAACCATTAGCGATTCTCAGAAGTTGCATTATTTAAAGAACGTTCTTAAAGGCGAAGCCGCATTGCTAATTCAGTCGCTAGACATAACTGATGCAAACTATGGTGAAGCGTGGAAACTTCTCACCAAACGATACGACAACGAACGACAAATTATATCCTGTCACATCAGGAAACTGTTTAAACAACCATTCATGAATAAGGAGTCAACAATTGACCTACGCAAACTGCTAGACACGACAGTCAAGCATGTGCGCGCATTAAAAGCATTAAAGGTGCCTGTGGATTCGTGGGATCACTTATTAGTCTTCATAGTAGGTGAGCGGATGGATATGGAATCTCGACGTCAGTGGGAGCTATCCATTTCAGGAAACAAACATCCTACATTTGAAGATGTAAAAACCCTTCTTGAACAACGCTGTCATGCCCTTGAAGCGGCTACACCAAGTAAAAGTCATCGATCAACGCATGGAAATCGTTTACAAGGAACTGCACAAGTGCATAACAGTGTTGTAAATGTGTGTGGTGAGTGTGATGCTGATCAAGTGTGCTCGGTTCCTAGCATTAGACCCTCGTGATCGTTCGAAATCAGTGCGTGACCATTCATTGTGCTTTAATTGCCTTCGTCCTGGCCACAATAGCAAGGATTGCCCATCGAAGAGCACTTGTAAAACATGCAACAAAAAACACAATACGCTGCTGTATTTTGGAGGTGCTGCATCGGCTACATCCAGTCAAGGCGAAGAGACTACCACCACGGGCAATGCTGCTTTAGCTGGTAGTAATGCTGTAGTGAACATCACATGCACTAACCACGAATGAGCATTACTTGCAACAGCAATTGTTCATGTGCAAGACTGCTACAGTCAAACCCAATTGTGTCGTGTACTACTCGATTCCTGTGCAGAAGCTAATCTCATCAGTGAAAAATGTGTAAAACGACTTGGCCTGCCACGCCAACGCAATACAACCATTATAAATGACGTAGGTAACATCACTAGTGGACAAGCTCGTGGACTGGTGGAGTATACGATTCAGTCAACGCATCAACCCATGTACAGTCTTGATCTCACAGCATTGGTATTACCACAAGTCTCTGGAGTGATGCCAAAACGTGATATTCATATATCAGATCGTCCGGACACAACAGTTTTAAACTTCGCTGAACCGGAATACCATAAATCACGCCCAGTTGACATCCTTATCGGAGCCGATTATTTTTTTGACATTTTGGGAAATGGCAAACGTTACATGTCCAATGGGAAGGTTTATGCCCAAGAGACCGTTTTAGGGTGGGTTATCTGCAGCACGGTACCAAGACTGAATGAAAACTCATTCACAATTCAATTGGCAACACATGACACAGATCTGCGTAAACTTTGGGAATTGGAAGAAATCCCACGAGAACCATTTTACACCATTGAAGAACAAGAGTGTGAAGCTCACTTCATCGCATCACATAATCGTGATAAGACAGGACGATACTCTGTGGCCCTGTCCATCAGGAAAACAGCAGGACAGCTCGGACAGTCATTAACGATGGCAACTAGACGAACCCTAGCAGTCGAGAAACGACTACAACAGTCACCAGAGCGTTACCAACAGTATCGCGGATTCATGCAAGAATATGATAACGTAGGACATATGACGAGATTACCTGGCAAACCAAGTGCCAGCCTGAACTATTTGCCACTTCACTTCGTACTTAAAGAAGACAGCACTACAACTAAACTGCGAGTGGTTTTCGATGCGTCGGCGAAAACAGACTCTGGCATTTCACTCAATGATAGGGTCATGGTTGGCCCGAAAACCCAAGATGATATCTTTGATATAATTCTTCGCTTCTGCTTGCACGCAGTCGCCTTTTCAGCTGATATTGCAAAAAATGTATCGGCAAGTGACAGTGCATCAAAGCGATCGTCTATTACAGTGCACTGTGTGGCGTGAACAACCACATTTACCTTTACAGGCATATCAGTTGAATAGTGACTTACGGTACGGCATGTGCACCATATTTGGCAACTCGTGCTTCAAAAAAGAAGATGATGGACACTTATTTCCACAAGCAAAAAATGCACTCAAGAAGGACTTTTATGTTGACGACGTGATGTCTGGAAATACAACAATATCCAACACAATTGAAATGCAAAGGCAACTGTTACAATTACTACAAAGTGGAGGTTTTGAACTTCGGAAATGGTCATCGAACAAACCTGAAACCCTTGAAGCACTCCCAAATCATTTGCGAGCTTCACAATCAACCACGAGTGTTGACTCCACAGTAACAAAGACGTTAGGCATTCAATGGCACACCACGACAGATGAGTTCGTCTTCAACATCACTGCACGCTTGGCAACGCAACCACCAACGAAAAGAACAGTGTTATCAGAGGTAGCAAAATTGTACGATCCAATCGGATGGTTATCGCCAATTGTTGTTCGTACAAAGATATTGCTACAGAAATTATGGCTCACTGGCATGGACTGGGACGATCCACTATCAGATGAACAAAAAACCGAGTGGCAAACAATCATCAGCCAGCTACCATTTGTAGAAAAGTTACGCATACCACGTTGTGTGATCATCAATAATTATTGTTATGAAATGCATCGATTCTGCAATACCTCTGAGGGAGCATACGCTGCAGTCATTTATGTGCGATCCACCTCATCAGAATCAACTCAAGTGCACTTACTCTGCGCAAAAACTAGAGTCGCACCCATCAAACAAGTATCAATTGCCATGCTCGAATTGTGTGCCGCTGTGTTATTGTCACGACTACTTTCAAGAGTTCGACAGATGTTCAAGGAAGTAATTCCAATTGCCAATGCCTGGACTGACTCAACAATCGTCTTAGCATGGCTTAGAAGTCATCCGAGTCGTTGGAAAACTTTCATCGCAAATCGTGTTTCTGAAATTCAAGAATCATTCGAACCACATTTATGGAGACATGTGCCAACTCATTCAAACCCTGCAGATGTCGCGTCACGAGGCATCATCCCATCATAGTTACCTATGCATGCTATGTGGTGGAATGGGCCGTCTTTCTTGACACAACCGGAGCAAGAATGGCCTGTTAACCCGTACATAAAGGACATAACCATAGAAGAAAGAAGAAAGAAGGAAGTGCAAATACGAGTAATGCAAGTGCCTGATACATCGCTAATGCAAAGATATTCTTTGTTGGAGCAATTACAACGAATAACAGCTTACTGTCTCCTGTTTATTACAAACCTCAAGGAGACTCGTCAAAATCGTGTAACCGCATTCCTCACAACAACTGAATTACGAAACGCGCTACAATTGTGGATCCGTATCACACAGCAAGAAGAATGGCCCGAGCTCCATAGAGCAATCAAAGAGGACAAACAAATTCCGCATAAATTTCAAAGATTATCCCTATTCATTGACGAGAACGACGTGATTCGAGTTGGAGGTCGGTTGAAATATGCAACTATTCCCTTTGATGCAAGACACCCAATGTTGCTCCCTAAACGCCACCACTTGACAACATTAATTCTCAGACATTATCACATGACGCTGCTTCATCCTGGAAATCAATTAATGATAGCAGCAACTCAACAGCATTATTGGATTATGGGCATCCGAGACGCAGTCAGACTATATAACCATCACTGTGTTACTTGTTCCAGAGATCGAGCATCCCCTTCTCATCAACAGATGGGCGATTTGCCAAAATCAAGGATAATACCCGCCAATGCTTTCGTAAATACTGGTGTTGATTATGCTGGCGCAATCATGATAAAGGCACACAAAGGTACTGTAGAGGTGCAAAATCAACAAAGGCATACATCGCATTATTTTTATTTGTGTGCTTTACAACAAAAGCAATTCATTTAGAACTGGTTAGTGACCTTTCTACTAATGCATTCATCGCAGCATTGACCAGATTCATTTCTCGACGAGGACGCTGCAACAGCATTTTCAGTGACAATGCAACCAACTTCATAGGAGCTGATCGTGAGTTGAAACAATTACAGCTCTTAATAAATAGTGACACGCATAACAAATTGGTGGCTCACTATTTGACCAAAGAAGGTATTAATTGGCATTTCATCCCCCCTGGAGCACCTCATTTCGGAGGATTATGGGAGGCCGGTATATGATCTATGAAAAACCACCCGCGTTTTGTCATGAATAACGTCATTTTCACTCGAATCAAAGCATGTCTGAATTCAAGGCCACTCTGCGCCATCTCAAGTGATCCTGACAACTTCGAAGCACTAACATCAGGACATTTTCTAATCACCAGACCACTTATGGCCTTACCAGAACCCAACTATACCGCCTTAACCGTCAACAGATTAACCCGCTGGGAGTTGTTACGACAGATCCACCAACACTTTTGGAAACGTTGGCACCAAGAGTACTTAGGTCAGCTATTGCAACGTAGCAAGTGGACAACAAAGGCACCAGACATCAAAAGAGGCGAACTCGTTCTTATTCGTGAGGAAAATTTGCCACCTCAACAATGGGCATTGGGACGAATCACTGACGTACACCCAGGAAGGATGGATTGGTTCGTGTGGCAACTGTGAAAACGGAGGCCAGATTGTTTAAACGACCTTTAGTGAAACTGTGTCGTCTCCCAACCGAGGACTAATATTGACATTCCAGTGTTGGAACCAAATGTTTCAACGCGTGGGAGTAATGTTAGTGCAAGCGTCACAATTTACATCTTCATGTATTTGTTTTTCTTTATTATTTTTGATTCCAATTGTTTTTCACCAATTGTTTTTAAAAATGATTTTGCACGTTTTTCATTGTTGATATTTTGAGATTTATTATTCTTGTTGATTTGCCTATTTCAGTTAATTATTAATGTCAATGACGTTGAGCAATAAATGTCCAGGCTACACATGTTCCGTAGTTCTGAAGTTCTTTTTGTGTTTCACCGTGTCTTTAAATCAAGCTAAGTTACATGATTGATTATAACGTGTCAAAAACACTTTTTTGGTGAATGCTCGTTCTTCAATTTCAAAACAAGGAGTATCAATCCATTTTAAGTTGTTGGTAGTGGTGCACCACCTGCTGACAGGAAATGAGTTACAGCATCCGTTTGTACAGTGACTTATGCAAGTACTTTAGTTTGGTTTTATCTTCCATATCTTATTAGTACGGACTTTGAACTTTTAAGCATGATTGAACACTATGTGATTGAGTGTCTTTCATTTATTAGCTCTAATGTGTATTATCTGTAATGTTTTATTTGTGCATTAAAATTAGTTTGATCATAAACCATTAAAAATTGGTAGAGCGTGGTGTCATCGAGAAAAAGGCGTGTGAGGACTAATCGCCTCCACCAGAGCTGAAACAAGCCAAAGCCGAGCCGTGCGAGGAGTAAACGCCTCCGAAGAAAATTGCGGCGTGTGCAAACGAGTGCGAACCAAGAGAAAATGGCGTCATCCGACCGCATGGTCCCCAGAACCGAGGTCCTTACAGCGGATAATTATAATACTTGGAGCTTTAAGGTGAGCTGTGTACTTAAGTCTAGAGGGCTTTATAAATCTGTTATTTTGGGAGATGAACCACCCGAGAGTAATATAGCGGCCGAACAAAAAATTCGAGAAACGTGGGTAAAAGGAAACGATGAAGCGTTAGAATTAATTGCGTTATCACTTTCGCAAGTACAAACATCATTGTACTTAAGAGAAACTAAAGCAAAGTCATTATGGGAAAAATTAAAGAAAAAACACGCTGGTAATTTGGAAGACCAAAAGATAAATGCAACTCTTGAGTTAAGACAAACCAAAATGGGTGAAAATGAGAGCATGAGCTCGTTTATCGATAGAACTGCATCTTTAAGCGAGAAATGTGCGATACTTGGAGAAGAAATTAGCGAACGCGAGGTAGGGCATATTTTAATAGATGGGCTAACGTCCTAGTATGATTCAATTACACCTGCTCTTAGAAACTACAGAGGATCGAATTTATCTGATTTAACACAGAGATTAGAAGAGGAAGAGCGAATTTTAACCAAGAATAACCCTAACCATAAAAGAGATGAAAATGCATACAGGGTGCATAAAACGAGGGAAAAACGTTCATGTTTCATTTGTGGCAGACAAAACCACATTGCAAAAGATTGTTACTATAAATACAGTGAAAATAAATGTGGTAAGCAAAATAGTGGGCAAGATGAAACAAACAAGGGGTATAAACACTATCACAACTATAGAGATAATAATCGAGACAACTATAGAAATAAAAACAAAAGAAAAGTTGAATACTCTACCAATTAACAACGTGCCAAGATGGCCCAGGCCGATGAAGAACAACATGTTGCGCTAGGCATAAGAGAGGTATCACAAGAAACATCGATACATGAAGAAAATAATAAAGTCCTTTTCTCAAATGAAATAGACATTCAAATGAATAAAAATGAAATATGGAATCTCGATAGTGGCTGTACTGTC
>JAHWFO010103327.1:0-10451 GCA_023313115.1 Rhysida immarginata
GCTCCAATTTGTCTTTTCTTGCTGAGTCACCAGTATGCTCGGGTATGTAGGCAAAAGCAGCATGGTACTCCACTGAATCTCTCTTGTGCGCTAGCAGAATGTCTGGGTATCGTCTAATTCGGCTGCTGACAAACTGCACCCCTTGGGCGTGTAGCATCCACATTCTGAAGAGGAAACAATGGATATGGTTTTCTATTAAGTCCAAAATTATCAAAGTCTCTTGCATGCCAGCGGCATTGCTGCAATTTCAGCTGGAGAGGACCCCTGGCTGGTTGCTACTCGGGAGTCATGGAAAGACGTTCGATGAAAGCCTGGGCCTACTTTTCCCTTGCCATGAACGTGATGCGGCTTCGTATCTATTCCCTTGTCTACCTGATGTCCCCCTATTGATAACCTCATCTTAACGGAGTTCACTGATAGAGATGTTGCCTACGGCATTAATAGATTACGGGCCAAGCCTTGCAATTCTCCGACAGAGGTTCCTTCCTTTATTCTCAAAGGCCTTCGAGATGTCATAATTATTCCTCTTAGGCGCATCTTTAATTTGTGTCTAAAAGCTGGCCACTATCCTAGAAAAAGGATTGTGCGGTTGTGGTTCCTGCATTTAAGGGTGGTTCTGCCAAACGGACTGACATTGCTAGCTATAGGCCGATCTCTACCCTTCCACCCACTGCCAAAGTCTTTGACAACATCATTCATAAATATCTTCTACAACATGTTCTTCCTCATGTTCCTGCGTGTAACATGGTTTCATTCCCCGACGTTCCGTTGTGTGCAATCTTGTATCTCTCACCACTCATGCTCATTGTGCTCTTGACCACTGCCAGCAACTTGACGTGGTCTACTTTTATATGCAAAATGCGTTCGACCCTGTCAATCATGAGTTACTAATTAAAAAATTGCGTGCGTATGGGATTGTTGATGAACTTCTTTAGATAATGCGCTCTTTCCTGTTGGTTCGACAGTTTGTTGTATCTATACGACATCATTCATCATTGCCCTATAGGCCTCACTGTGGTGTTCCACAGGGTTCTGTCTTAGGGCGTTTATTATTTGTTATCTTCACTGCTGACCTCCCCTAGGTGATTAGAAACTCCCATATATTGATGTATCCAGATGATGTGAAACTTTTTGGTAACATTACAATTGTCTTAATGCTCACCTGCTTCAGCAGGAAATTTATAGTATATGTCATTGGTGTGAGCAGAATGATCTTGCAATTAATGCAACCAAATATGACAAAAAAGACCAATTTTATCGAGTTCTCCTAGTCTGTTTGTGGAAATGTGCAAGTTGCCAAACTCTGTGTCCGTGATCTTGGCGTAATCGTTGATAGCACACTTTCCTGTAATTCCCATGTTGACTGTTCGTCTGAAGGCTTACATAGCTATTGGTACCATTGTGCGCAATGGAGCCGATTTTCGGTGCCCTTCTTCATTTGTTCGGCTCTATCGGAGTCTAGTTTTACCCATCCTGTCCTACTGTTGTTTTATAGAATGGGGGTTCAAATATGCAGTCTTGTAAACTGTATAGGGTGAAAAATGTTTTTCTCCGGTTTCTGAATCGGAAATTCCCGAATTTTGATGTACCTTCAGATCTGTGTGCACTCTCAGACATTAGAATGAAGATTGAATTAGCTGTGTGAACACCGTACATGAACTGAATTGAATTGAATTATTATTATTATTGAATTTTTATCTTTGTAATAATTATTATATTTCTGTAAATCTGTATAAATAAAATTGTATTTTTCTGTTTTTTTATTGTCCTTTTTTTTAATTACATTACTTCCCTTTTACTTGTATCTTAAATAACCCCATTTTGAGCCTGTTGGGGGGCAACATAGAGGTTTGGCCTTCCAGTTTATTTGGTGGTTATTCCCTGTTGTTGTTACCTATCATTATTATTATTATTATTATTATTATTATTATTATTATTATTATTTATACCAGATGGTTTGTTTGTTTTAGTATTTATTTGCGTAAAATGACGGCCGTTTATGGGAATAAAATCATAATCACACTAAGAAACTCCGTGTTTACACATTTCGGTTATTTACTCATTTGGTATTAAATGTATGAAATTATACGATTAAGAAATGAGTAAAGAGCGTTTTAATTGTTGGTAATCTTACAAACATGGAAACACGGAATTCTTTTGTGTGATTTTAAAGGACCGTCACTTTACGATACAAGACCCACTCAACTTTTTTTTTTTGCAACTTAGTAATATTTTTTAATATATCAAATGTTTAAATCAGTTGTTAATTAGTAATAATTTTGTAAATTCTTATACTAAGCGTTTCAATAACATTAACTGATTATTGTTAAATATTTACGAATTATAAATAAACTTTATTAATTTCTAATAGTAAGTAATAACTTTAGCGTAAAATTCTGAGAAATTATGGGTCAACAGTGGCGTCTTTAAGTGATGCTTCACTGCAGGGCGGATACGAAACAGTTGCTATGAATGAGTTGTTCATTTGGGTGTCTCTGAAGGATGCTACTCTGCAGTGCACGCCGTGCTCGCAGTTACTAAAAGTCAACTTTGCCAAAATATCCTACCGTTTATCTTGGCTTCGAGATGAACTACGAAGAATTCCGTCGCTGAAGCAGGGAAGGACCCATTCGCTTGCGGAGGGAGGCTCGGGCTTGAAAATATCGGTTCGGCTCCGGGTGGCTCGTCGGCTGGCGTTCTCATTAAAAGGCCCTGGCTCCGTAACCTTTCAAAGGGACTGGAAAAGATTCGTGGGGAATTTCTTCGCCAAGACATTGCAAATTCACTAGAAATGCAATTTATTACTCCTATCAACAAGAATCCCGAGAGCCAAATCATGTCTCAGCGTGTGGAAGATAGCCTTGTCAACTTTGATGAAGTCCCGCAGCATTTAACGAAGAACAACATCGAGGCCGGCGAGATCGCCACCATCATAAGTAAAGTGAAGAAGAAGAAGAAGAACGCTCTATGAAGAGACAAGGTGAACAATAACGCCCTTATTAATCTCCCAAAGAACTTTAATGACTATCTCACCAATATCATTAGCGACTGTTGGAAATTTTTTTACTTCCCTGCATCTTGGAAACAATCTATTGTTTTGGGTATCTCCAAGCAGGGGCAAAACCCAATAATTCCCTCGAGTTACCGACTTATTAGTCTGCTCCCCTTAGACTTAATGTCTAAAGTTTTAGAGAAAACGATCCTCGTCAGATTCCAAGAACACTGTTTCGCCAATGATTTACCTCGGAAAGATCAGTTTGGCTTTCGTGCCGCCCATTCTTGTCAGATGCAGGTATGGAGGCTCATAGAAGACCTGAGCATCCCCTTGAACCTTTCCAGGTACTGTGGAGTGGTATTCCTCGATGTCAGTAAAGCTTTTACCAAGTGTGGCATGGGAACCTTGTCTACAAGATGATTAGAGACGGGTTCCCTCCCGATTTGATTTTGATGGTGAAATCCTTTCTCACAGACAGGTCCTACCAAGCTAAAGTTCGTGAAAATCTATCCACGCCCCGTGCTTTTTAATTATTTTGTGCATGATTTCCCGAAACCCAAAAATAGTAATCTATATTTCTATGCTGTCGATACTGCCATTATGGCAGGGGCACACAAGCCGACCAACGTTATCACTCGTCTACAACACGCCTGGTTTGACTGTTGGAAGCTGAACCTTAATGTCGGATAGTGCAATGCTATGTACTTCAACAGAAAGTTCAAGCGCTCCCCAGATTCTCTTGTTCTATTCAATAAGAAACTTGACTGGGTAGACAACTACAAATATCTTGGCATTATCATCGACTCAAGACTCTCGTGAAATCGTCATGTGACCTATGCTCTGAACAAAGCGAAGAGGGCTAAGTACAGTCTCATAGCTCTCCTGGGCCGGAACAGCACCCTCAGCATCGAAGATAAGTTACTTCTGTACAAGTTGATTATTCGGACCACACACCTCTATGGCATGCCTGCGTGGGCAACTATCTGTAGAAGCAGATGGAGCGAGCTACAGTCATACCAGAATATTACTCTGAGATCCAATGCCCAGCTTGACAGAAGGACCGTGAAAAACCAATCCATCCATTCAGATTAAACCTGGTCCACGTCGGAAAATTTATACAGGACCTCCTTTTGATTATGGTGCAGAAGATGAAGATTCACGACAATGACGTAGTGACTGGAATACTGAAGAACTCAATGGATATGAAAAGGCATATGAAGTATCGAAAACCAAGGCACGTTCTTGACATCAACTTTGAAGACATCAACAACGTTTCTTTCCCGGACTATTGGAAGATGTGATAATCTTCTTTCTCGTTGTTCTTTTTATTTCGTTTGTATTTTGTTTCTGACAATCGTCAATCTTATTTTCTTTTTGTATAATATGGAAGACCGACTGGGTTGGTTAGGCTTCTTGACTACTTCAGTGTATTTCATTTGGAATTTATTCTGGTTCGATGAGCTTTGTGAAAGCGCTGCTTTCGTTCCATCTGAAGAAATGTACACTTCACTGTTAGATTGTCGATTGTCGTACTCCTTTCATAACTTCAGGATAATTCTCTAATGTTCCATTTGCTTTTAGAGAATTATCCTTTTCGCTTTGATAAAGGATAGTCTCTATCCGAAACGTCAGCTTTTTATTTTGATTTTGATTTTATCTATTATTTTTTTTAATTATTTTTGTTATTATATCTTATTTTTATTCATTTCGTATTTTTAATTAATAACTATTATTTATTGTATTCCAGGGTTCTTGTGTCTCGTCCTTCTCTAAATATATATCCGTTCACTCCTCGTTAATTGCGTTAAAAGTAGATTTTTGAGAGAATACACCTCTCCATCGACACCGTCCCCGTCCGTCTTCCCTACTTTCTTGTCTCCACGTGATCGCTTCGGGATGACAGTCTCAACGTCACCTTTTCTTGTTACGTCACCGGCGCTCACATCACCTAAGTTCAAATTACGTTGACGAAATCCACGTGACAGCTACTCTCTTATATTCGTTTATGTCATGTTGTTGCAAGTCGTTTGCTATATTACATGCCATATCTTAGCATGATTTCCAATGGCATCATAACGGTATCATTAACATAGGTACCACTGCATCAAATTAGACAATCATCGAACTTTTTTTATCGATTGTCAAAAACTTACTTTGTCAATTGCTTTATATTCGATCATAGCTCGTTCATGGCTGTAGAATGCGTTCTATTGGTCCAAATGAAATAAAATTTGAACTACAGATAACTCAAATGATGCACTTGACATTTATTAATTGAAAAATTTTAGTACAAATATTCACCAATAAATAACGCTCTAACACAAATGGTATTTCTTTGCAAATACAGAAAATGTGAAACATCATCTGCGTTACAGCGCATACCTAGTAGCATTATTCTTCGAATAAAAAAACAGCGGGTTCTGTACGAGCATTACTTACTGCTCTGCTACGTTGCCTGAAAAAGGGCTACAAGTAAAATTGTTCTACCAGAAGCACCAGAAAGCAGTTGCAACTGTAAAGGAATTCCGTCGTATAAAGCGGATAAGAAGAGATCCAATGACTATGAGGCCACGCAAAATGATACAGAAATTCGAAGCAACTGGACAACTTGCCATTCTTCCAGGGGTTTATGTGTATTATAATACCACCTACCAACGGATTTTTGTACTATCATTTGGACCAATGGAACACATTCAACAGCCCTCTGAAGTGGGAAACTTATTTCTTGCTAACCCTTTACTGATTGTTTCGAAAACACCTGGCACTCTCTTAAGGCTGGTTTCCATTTAGCGTCGATTCAGCGTCTCATCATGTGTGGCGTCCTTTTTGCTTCGGTGTCTTGTTTTGCAATCGTCGCCTGTGAGACGCGCCCTGATTAGCACGCGAGTGCGGTCGTTTTCCATTCAGCGACTTTCAACCGTTATCCTGAATCTGGTCTGATCTGAGTGGTCGAGTCGCTGCAAACAATTATCGCTCTCTCAAGGTGATGGAAAAAGAAGATATCAACCACTCCGGTCAAGTTCACGCTTTGAATTTATTACTATATCATTTTTACTTAATAAATAAATGACTCACCAAATTTTTATAACCTGTTTATTAATAAATTCACGAGGGAAAAGTCGCGAGAACCCGTGTCGGTGAACAGCAGCTACGGCAGCCATGATTCTCCATCTGAATCAGCAAAGACTACCCAGAATCCATAGCGAAGTAGATCGCACCTGATTGGCTAGATCAAAAAGACGCCTGAAAAAGACGCCTAAAAATCTAGCCATGCCAGATCTTGAAACGACGCGTGACCGAAGCCGAACCGACGCGGACGCCTAACAGACGCTAATTGGAAAACGAATGCGTTTTTCAAAAATTCCAAAAAAAGACGCAGACGCATAACCTACGCCGAACCAAAGCTAAATGGAAACCGGCCTTTAGGAAAGACATTCACTGACTTTTTATGGTTCTGTTATTGATGTAGACTGTGGTAGCCTACCTCTCTGCCACGTTCTATAACTAATGTTATATGGGTTTGTGATCCAGACTTTGAGCAGATCATTCCAATAATTTCTCAACATCTGCGTTAGAAAATCTATTCTGAACAGCCTGCCCCTTACGGACGGGCACATGATCGTGTCCACCCCCCCCCCACCCCCCCCCCCCCCCCCCCCCGTGGGGGGGGGAGGAGGAAGGGGCATGAAATTGTTTAACATGCGGTACAAGCTTCCATGTTCGTACTTCCCATAGAATAATTGCTATTTAATTTAGGGGTTTGTCCTAGATATAGAATAACTCGAAATTTCTGAATTAATTTTCACCTGCTTTACGTTAATAATAAGGTGGGGAGGGGGGAGGAGAGGTTAAACATATTTTCTTTCATATTATTTGTTTTAATATACTGCATAATGTTACTTTCTTTCAGAAATTACAAAAAAAAACAACTCAAAAATTAAAAATTAATCAGTCAATATGGAGGAAGAAATAAGACGTACACCCATTGATTATCTGGAGAGGCGTATAAGAAGAACAGTTTCTGAGGAGCTAAAAAGAGAAAAAGAAGATATCAATGGAGATTTTCGTCTCGAACTTTTCACTAATAAAAAGTTCCATCCTCTAAAGCGGCTTTTCTGGGCCTTAGCATTTATAACCTGCATTTTCTTATTTTTTTATCAATGTTATGAGAGACTAGAATTCTATCTCTCTGAACCAGTTGAAGTCGTCACTGATATAGGCATAGGAAAATTTCCTTTGGACAAGTTACCTAACATAACTTTGGCTTTTACGGCCTCTATACTTGCCAATATTACAAAGATCGCTCCTGGAAATTGCCATTTTTATAAAGATACTCATTTCAGAGAAACTTACCCTGACCTTGATGAGTATGATTACAATAATATTTCTGGAATTCTGGAGTTTGTATTACCCGTAAGTTTTTGATCAAGATTTTTTTGCTTAAAACCGTAATCTGTAGACATCATGCAATATCTCTAAACATTAAATAATAATAAATAATTTCTTATAAACTGGAGAAGAATCTCCAAACATCAGGTAATGATACTATTTGAAAAAATGGAAGGAAAAATTCTGCGACCTCGATTCGAATCAGGAACCTCGTGTATATCGTATGCTCGACGACTCTACCAACTGGTCTATCGCCGACACCCGTATAGCCATACTGTCACTAAGTGTCTTAAAGACAACCAACTTGTCAAGTTGGAAAGCCCAATGGGTGGCGGGCACCTTGACCTATCGGATAACCATCTTTATGGACCTTTATAAGACCTAGAATGTAGGGAGAGGCAGGCACCCCTGTTGTGATATTCTATAGGATATTCTGATCCAAGCAAAGAATGGTCACACATTTGTATGATTTGTAACCTTAGATTTATTTAGTAATTTTAAGAATTTGACTAATTTACAAATTAGCTTTAAAGCTATTAGATAAGTGAAATTTAAAGAGGAGGTCCCAACATAAGTTAAAGTGAAGTTATAAATTTCCCCATAAAAATTACTTTTTCAAGTCGTTTACAATTTCTCTTTTAGATAATATTATCTTAGAACTAAGTTACATTAAGCTATTCAAGAGCACATACCGGTAGATAATTAACGGGGAACTCCAGCTGAAATGAAAGCAGTATCAGGTAGGCTTAAAATATGCTGTCAATTAAGGATATACTCAAAAATTTTCTATATATGTTAAACACTTATTAAATTACAACGATTATATCATGCACTCTATGGCGCGCGCCGGTGAGTTGGATGCGGTCGATATGCTGCATACTGGCTTTCGCGTGCAGTCGCTTCATCAATCTACGAAATGTAGTGAGCTTGAAGGCAGATCCAAAAAGAAGTGAATATGCACATTGATAGTATGAAGAGGTGCATTGGAAATCAATCTCCACCTCGGTCGCTCATCTCGAATCCAGTCTCTCTCTTCATGCAAAATATTTCCCTGGTGCCCTGAACATTCATTTTTTCTAATTTGTATTTACTCTTCTCCGTTTCTCATCATCTTTATGATGATTCTAACCAATTGGGGGTTGAAGATAAGTAACGGTACAAACAGTACAGCAACTACAAATTACAAGAGATAATTTGTGTAGTAGGGAAATGAATTTGAAAACTTAATTAAATCAATTTAAAATCATTTTATTCAACGTCGTTATCCTTCCTGATCTCATCCTCTGAACTTTTCTGCCCACGGTCAAGTGGATGAAGATGACGGAAGGAAACGTGACCCATTGTTGAGAAGGTTCATTGTAGGGACCAGCAGAAGGATGAGGATGGATGAGGTCATGACAGCAAGTGGGAGAGGATTCAAATGGTTAAAACAAAAGACAGAAGGAAAGAAAAAATAAAGACACAAATTTGTTGGTGAGGGAAGGGGGGGGACCTTATTTTAGGTGCAAAACAACTGAATTTTTTTCCTTCCTTGCAGGTTGAGAGAACAGAGAAGGAGGAGAGCAACCACAGAGAGAGCATGATCTCATAATCTGTGGAGCAAGTGCTCCTGAAATGGAAGACTTTTTGACAAAATTCATACAGAAGAAAGTGCACTACATATACCCTTTGTGTAATTTGATGGGGTTAATGAAAGCAAACATTCATTGAGTTATGGACGATCTATATTTATTTGAGTCTTTTCCATCCAAATACATTGTTGGACTCCATCAAGGAGGGTGGTGCATCATCAGACCCTGCGAGAACAACTCCACTGGGATCTGCGGGAGGCTGGTCAGATTCTAGCGGTGAATAGCTGAGTCGACCAGCAGCATTAGCAGACAAGCGAGTAGAGCCAGTACTGGTGTTTGGTATCACCAAATTGTTGGCAAACGAGTGCAAATATCACGATAGTAGTGAAAGACTTAAATGGAGAAGCGAGTGGGATACTGACAAGACTGAGACAACAAAATCATCGCAAGGGAGCATGAGATACAATCATATGATCATGAGACTCAATATTGGATTAGTTCATGTATTATGTCATTAAAATTTCAGCATTTTTTTTACCCCTTCCCTCACATCATCACTTATCATCATTTCATCCCCCCAACTGATGATGACATCATCTCTGTTAGTTAACCCTCACCCCCTCATTTAAAAAAAATAAAGAACAAAATAAACGTGTATTCAAAAAAAAAAAAAGTTGTTAACAAACTGAAAACAGTTAAATTTCATTCCATTCTTGTTCAAACTACTTGTGTATTATTTACAATAGAAATACGATGACTTTTTTAATTTACATCGAAAAATTAAATTGAATGTATTAAAAGTAAGGCATATAAATGTTATAATTTCGTGAAACAGTTATTATACTCACATTAACTTTACAGTTGTCCACACATTCGAAAAATTCTTGATTTAGTTCATCATTAAATATGGTCATTAGCTCACTTTGCCTTTATGTTGCAATTCTAACTGATCTCTTCATCAGGCTCTTATCTGTGGTACCCTTCTGGTTGCAAAATTTTTGTTGTCTACTGTGCCTTTCAATAAGGCATGATACAAGCCACAGATTTTGTAATGGAATGTCTTGCATTTCAATCTTGCTTAAATCATATAGTTAATTAAGAGTGTGAATCTAAAAATTCATAATTCTGTACTTGCAAATTCTTTTCTGTACTGTCCCTTGTAATGATGGACAAAATGCATCATAACATATTTGACGAAATTCAAATTCCTCTTGCAGTTTATGCCCAAACTGAAGATTTTAAAAGAGTGGCAAAAACTTTCCCACTTGCTTTCCGTCTTCTGGAAGAGCTGCAGTTAATCTTCCTTTCTTCATCATAACAGGTACAGCATTGGGGATGATTGTAGTATGGCTACAATAAGAGCCAAAAATACTGCACAAAAAGTATGAAAAAGGACAGAATACTGCCAAAAATACGTCACATGCTTTTCTTACAAAGCCAAAAGGTTTTTCTTGTAGGCCTCACTTTTTTAGATAAAATTAAAATAAAAAAGAAAA
>JAHWFO010103336.1:0-12690 GCA_023313115.1 Rhysida immarginata
TACAGAGATGCGACAGGAGCGCGTGAAAACGGGAAACCGCTAACGTCATGATCGTGACATCGGCGACGCTAGCGATCCTGGGGGTCTAGGCTGAGCTCATCGACAAGCAGTCGACTGTCGACAAGTGTTGATGGTCACGTGGTTAATGACGCATTTGTCGATTCGAGCTAGCATGAACACGACTTGTCTACACTGTCTACAGAGTCTACAGTGTAGACTTGTCTACTTGTCTACAGAGTCTACAGTGTACAGACTCTACACCGTCGATTTACTAGTGTAGACTTTGACCATCGACAACTGCCTTAAGAGCAGTCGACTAATGCACATTCTTGTCTACAATTCAAGAGCAGTCGACTAAGCACTTTGCGATCGTTATTTCAGAATTTAGCAACAGATTTCTTATTAAAATCATTTTTCCTTCGTTTCCGCCCTGCAGGCTAAATACACATAGCTCAAGAATACACATTTTCTAAAAATATTAACAAAAACTTGTTTAAAAATATTTATATACATGAAGTACTCTCTTGTGCTACGAAACTTGAACTGTGAAAATAATAATAGAGTGTGTCTACAGGCATGTGTTTATGTATGTAAAATTTATATGTATACATGGAAAAATGAGTAAAATTATGTGTATATCAGTGTATATTATCTAGCCATACGTGTGCAAACTTGTTTAAATGCGTAATATGCCAATTTTCGACGGTTAGATTTTGTCGAGATCGACAGCTTGTCGATGAGTTCAGCCTAGACCCCCAGAATCGACACAGAGTTGTCGCAACTCTTATATATTGAAGAACTCTACTGTAAAGGATGTCCCTTATCGACTGTACAATGTTTGCGTAAATATGCTGATCATCTACTAGACCCTTCTACACATAAACCTAACCGTCTCTTCAGTTGTATGTAAACTGAACTGCCACTTTATTAAGTATACCTCAAAAAAGATGCCAATTGAATGACTGCCTGATGTACAGGTCACTTGGTCACAAATCACAGCATAAAGATCTTGAGGCAACTTTTCTTAAGCGTGAAGCCATAGCAAAAATGGGGGAAAACGGTCATCCGACTGATTTGCAGCGTGGCACGGGCTGGAATGAGTATTTCAGAAACAGCGACTCTCCTGAACTTTTCACGTGCCAAGTTCTCAAGGGTTTATCGAGAGCGGGTCAAGGAACAAAAATAATAATTATGTTAGGCGGTTTTCAATTACATTTTCTGTGTAAATAAAAAAAGTTCAGAAGTATATTAAAACACACAAAAAGCTCTTAACTGATATGTTGGTTGGTAAAACTAATGGTAAAATGCTAAAAACTGTGGACAAATGGTAGGAACAAAAACCACAATTCCACAATGAGATTTGTGATGGACGCAGGCCCCCCACGCTGTTTATCGGCAAAGCTAACTCTTCCTTCCCTAAACATTTTGCACACATTGCAATAGTCCAGATATTCGGCACAATATTACTGTTTACCATTTCTTCATGAATTTCAGCGAGTTTCTTACCTTTTGCGAAAAGAAATCTTACAACAGTTCGCTGTCATCCACCGTAAACGATGTGATAGCGGCGACCATTTGTAAAACGACTGCTAGCACGTAGTGCGCGTGCGCAGGAACAATTCTTGTTAAGCAATGTTTGTGCATGTACTCAGCCTTCTTTTTGGCTATGTTAACTTTTACACAGCGACTTAATAAATGGCGTTAAAAAATAACTTTTACACAGCGTTAAAAAATAAATGGCGTTACTTTCTGGTATACCCTCGTTGAAAACATTAAAATGAAAGAGCACCTCGAAGCATTGCGCATCTTCCGGCAATTTTATGCGAATTAGAGGGCTGTTCTTGCAACTGCCTAGTTGAAACTTCGTTTCCGAACATGACACGCGAAGCAGTTTGAAGTTGATCCAAGGTGTTGTTAAATTGTCAAATCAAATGTGAACAACATTCAGTTGTATCCTTTGATGAATCTCATTTCTCTACGTACATCACACCATCGAAATTATCGCGACATTTATTTATTATACGTACAGACTGATAAGGGAACATTTTGAATCGTGTAAGCGCAATGCAAACCCAAACCTGTTGCATTCGACAGAGAATGATTTAAAAACATAATGTGACGTACAATGAGCCATAGGCAACGGAGATATTTAATTTCAAAAACTGAAGTTTCTGACTCACGTTGCTGATGCCTTGAAAATGTGCTGATTGTCGGAATCTTAAGCAGTCTTTACTGCGTCATCCATCAACCAAATTGTTTTATTATGAATTCTGCCTTCTCGACTTCCCGTACTTTAGAGAAAGCTTCACCTTCAATTTGGTGGTGCAAATCGCTCATTTTTGGTCACGCTAGAGTTTCTATATATTTCTGAAAGGTTAATTTTATTAAAAATTTTCTAACTTTTTGAAGTTAAATATCTACGTTACCTATAGCTTACTATAGTTAAAATTTTGCGCATATTCTTTTTTTATCCTCTATCGAATGCAACGCGCTTACACGATTCGAAACGTATCCTTGTGAGAGACTAAGTAAATGCAATGCGTTTCCATTCTTCATATCAAATTTGAAATCCCTCGAAACTTTAATACTATGCTGCAAATTTTATATTGTGTCTTTTGAGTATATTTTCAAAAAAAAAACTAAATTACCATTTAATTAAACAATCTAAGAATTTGCAGTGTAATAATAATAATTAATAAAATGGTTCTCAAAGAAAACGGCGGAAATAATAGAGGACGAAAAAAAATCTCATTATCAAGACAATCAAATAAAATGCCGCGTTAAAATAGCAAGAGAGCTTCAAAGTGAAGAGAATACATGTATTAGTATTGATGATGATGATGATGTTATCCATTTAGTCGTATCCGAATCTTGGCGATTTTATTAGCAAGCTCTCTCCATGTATTGTATTACACTCCAAATTTTACAAAACAATAAATTGAAGAAATGCAAGGATAAGTAAATGAAATGGGAAGAAAATACGGTCATAACTTTTTTTTCATAATATGTAGATCTCATAGTAATATTTTGAAATTAAAATTTTGCTCCGATGAAATTTTAACTTGTTTGAGCATGAAGATGCCAAAAATATTGAGAGGGAATGGTGAAGAGCGCAGATTATTACAGTAATAAGTATTAGTAATATCTGTCGAAGAGGTTCTAAAAAGGATTGGGGTGTACGAATATCAAAAGTGTTGGAAATCATGTCTTCTTTCACAACTGCTGACAAAAGAACCGTAGAGAATATAAATAATGCATGAATATTCTTTATGGGAGTTTACGTTGTTGTAAATGATTTTGTGCTCGTAGAAAGTTGTTAAAGATTCTTTCAAATCAAAAGACATCATTGTATTGGATTGATGTGCTCAATTACCTGACTTACTTCCTATTGAGCATTTGTATTAAAAAATGAAGAGAATACTTTTTATTCAATAAATCGGGATTTATTGAAGCAAATTTTACAAGGAACAGGGCATTATATTGAAACCAAAGTTTGTGGCCACATATATGCCACGGCGTAAGGGAGAGAAGTTATTAAGCAACAGGGAAGACCCACAAGATACCAAGATACCAAGAGAAGTTATTAAGCAAAACGATATAAATTTAACCTCCTCCCCTTTTGTAGCACTTTGAAATATTTACGCCCCCCCCCCCCCCAATGAAAGTACGTAATATATTTTAACAACCCCCCTTAAAAGAGGAAATCTTTTTGCATAAAAAATCAGCCACAACCACGTGCATAAGCAGAGGCGATTTTATTAAGAACATGTAGGCGAACGTTCATATTTTGACACCCTCCCCCATTTTTCGCAATTTTGTCAGTTTCGAAATTCCCCCCTCCCCTCTGTCAAGCGAACGTATTTTGTGAATGACCCTCTAGACAAAACATTTCAGAATCAAGTGGTGTGCGTGCCAAGAATAGTTTGGCCGAAATCAGGGCAATATTATATTTCGATTTTTTAATGTACTGCATTTGAAATACTTATTTACTTATCAAACCCGCTTATCCGTTAGGGAGGATCTCCAGCACTCGCGATCTTCCGCTATCAGGCATCTTTCCTCAATGGTAATACCCAAGCGACTCGAACCCAGATTCTCCATGTATTCTAGCCACCTGGTGTTCTAGGTCTCTTACCCACCGAGTTGGCAAATAGCAATTGCCTAGTAAAACCAGTTTGCGGGTGTTCATACCAACGCATATCGGGTGTTCATACCAACGCAACTGAGATCTCTCAATGCGAAGAAGTAGCGGCTCAACATTAAGGTACTCCCTTGTTGTGCTGCTGTGCACTCTGTCTCTGTAGTAGGGTAAACCTGCCACACCTCTCAGGAATCTCATTTTGGGTGCTTGTACCCGCGATTGCACTCTTTCGGTCATTACCCAAAACTCATGATCTCGTTGAGAATGGGGACAAAGATAGACATGAAAACAGAGAGCTTGACTTTGTTTCTTAGGTCACGTTTCGTTACCACGGATGCCGCCCATCATCCGTGAATGCAGTCCCGAGATACTTGAATTCCATCATGCCGCCCGAGATGCTTGAATCACTGAGCGGCTGTCTTGAAAGGACCCGAACCTCAGTCTTATCACACATGGCTGCAAATCGATCTAGTGCATGATGAAGGTTGGTGCGAGAAGACAAGGAGGACAAGGTCGTCAGCAAAGAGCAACCTCTCCACCAAGCAGTCGCCACACAAACACGCTCATCACCTCGGCTGCCCCTGTCTAGCCAGTCCATAAAGATAATGAACATGAGGGGTGGCAGTAATCACTCTTGGCGGAGTCCAATACCCGCGGTGAATGGTCTTGACTTAATGCTATTTATCCGGACGCACATCTCAGAGCTTTTGTATAGACATGATAGCAACCAGTAATTGCCCATCCATTCCGTACTCTTGCAACACTTGCCAGAGCTTCTCCAGAGGAATTCTGCCATATGCTTTTTTGAGGTCCACAAAGCAAGCGTAGATATCTTTGCATACTCCCACGGTTTCTCAAAGATTTGCCTTAGAGCAAAGATGTGACCCGTTGTGCTTCGGCCAGGTCAAAAACACACTGCTCCCTCGAGAGTTTGGAGTGCATTTTTCCCGACTTCTCTTCTCCAGACATTTACTGTACACTTTACCAGGTATACTGAGCAAAGAGATACTTCGATGGTTGTTGCAATCTCTCCGAACTCCCTTTTTGAAGATAGGGACCAGAATTCCTATCTGCCATTGCTTAGGGGCTTGTCCAGATATATATCCAAGCAACCTGACACACCCAGTCAGCCAAAGGATACCATCCTGATTTAAGGCATTTAATATCTCAGACAGGATTTCATCATCACCTGCAGCTTTGCCAGTTTTCAAGGACTTAATGCCCATCTGACTTTTGCTTCGGTGACACTACCGTGATATTCTCGGCTCTAAGGTGCATCTCATGTGCCTCAGTTGTTGCTGTTATCAGATTAAGAAGAGATGTAAAGTATTCCTTCCACCTATGCAATACACTCTCCCCCGTTGTCAGAAGCCTCCCATCTGAACTCTTAATAGTTTGTGATGACAGAGACTTCTTTCCACGGAGGCGGCGCACGGTCTGCCAGTATGAATTATTCACATCTAACGTTACATAACTTGTATTTTTCAAATATAGAGCGTATATGGAATTTCCGGAATTCAAGAACGAAAATTCAAAAACACATTCAAGAATGAAAATTTTTAACTGAAGCACAAATATGTATACAAAAAGAATTTAATAACAATTTGTAAAAAAGCGAGAAGGTTTAACATGAGAAAAACATTATAATTCCTCGCCGTTCTCCCTTCCTCCCCGAAAATATTTATTTTTAAATTAATAAAGCAAAATTTATGCCCTCTCCTCCACCCTAGTAAAATACGTAGAAATAGGGCCGTCCTTATTTCATTTGAGTGGTGACTGTCTAGAACCCGCATTTTCACATAACTCCAAAGAAAATAATCTTAACAAAAACTAAAATTTTAAAAATATTAAAAAAAAATGAAGGAAGAAAAATTATAATGATTAATTTCCAAGACATATCCAAGGGCAGTGGGGAAAGGCAGGTATGTAAAACTTTATTTTTTCGACAGGGCCTCCGCCTCGCGCCGAGGAGTGTAAGTAATATTACGTAACAAGTAATATTTTTATCTAAGTCTTTTAAAAGATCGGCAACAATTCCTCCCCTCTCCCTGATAAATCTTCTTGGTATAATTCATCTAATAAAAAGAATAAACAAACTTTAGTATGAATTAAAATATATATCAGCTCATAACTTTAATCAGTGCTCTTACTGCTTTGAATTTTTTTTTTTTTTTTTTTTTTTAGATAACGGGTAATAAGTTCTTTATAATACTGGTTTAGTTTTATGATACTAATGTATAAAGGAAAAAAGTCAAAATACAGGAATGTTGAAGAACAATCAGAACCGAAAAGCGATGTTACAAGGAAATTAAGATTATTTGTTTTTTATTTCGAATAAACAAAAACCAAGTAAAATATTAAGTGAGATTTATTTTTAGAAAATATTGTTATTAAGCTTATAGAAAAAATTACTATTAAATTAAATTAGGCGAGTCGATGTTTTTTCCACAGAAGAAAAATTAAACGAATAGAAACGAAAAAAGATAAAAATGAAAAAAAAAAGAAAGTGAAACGAAAGATGATTTCAAAAAATGAGTAAAATTACTGCAGAGCCTTCGCATTTGTAAATCTAGTTGTTTAGCTGTAATAAATATTTTAAGTATTAATTTTTGAACAAAAAATAGATTAGAGCGCTGCTATTTACAGTCACCATTCCTAACATAATTTATGAAGGTTTAGGATGGAGATTAATAACGTGTAGCCTCGAACAAGGTTTGATGGGATTCGTATAACTTTCGATTGAGACTTTGTACGCAGATAAGGTTGGTGTTCCTTTTTGGCATATTTTTCTTAGCAGCTTATAATTAATGAACTGATAATTGATACTGTATCACACAAGCAACCTTATACAAAGACTAGGATGTAAGATTTTGTGTAAATGTGTTTCTTATATTTTCTACTTTTCCTAAATATTCTTTCGCTGCTCGTTTTCTCCTCCCTTCCTCTCCAAGGTTTTACTTTCGATTTTAAAATAGCGTTTTACTTGTTCACGATTTCTTAGGTAGATTTTCTACTTTTACTGGAGGGAATAGTTAATTGATGTAATATTATATACAAGATATTCGAAAAATATCTGGCCAAATGTTAAAGGGTGGTAGAGAATAATGATGATGGATTTGGGATGAAAGGATGATGGTGAAATCAATGATGTGAATAAAAGAAAGCATGTTCTTTTATTCACATCATTGGGTGAAATAGACAAACACAAACATCCATGCCCTTGGCGGGATGCGAATCCGCGACTCTCTGGTTACGAGTGCAGCAAGACCTGCGCCTCAACGCTCTCAGCCACCGAGCTGGCGAGAGTAGTGATGAGTATGATTCTACGACCTGAGTTTTTTTTCACTGATAATGAAATTTCACTGCTACTCTCGAACATTTGAAACCGTTACTAGGGATTTTCACAAGGGCTACTCTCGAACCTGTTACAGAGTAAAGAAATAAGTGTATTTCTATACTCTGTGAGTGATTTTCACTGTTTCACAGTTTTCTCAGGGAAGAGGGAGAACTGTTCTCCCCCTTCCATGGTTTTCTCTGCTGGAGGAAACTGACGCATGCGTGAATGAGCACAACTCATGTAACCAATCAGAATGCACAGGAAAGTGAGCATTCACCTTTTCCGTAATCTTGTAATAGTATCAGAGAGCAATAATGGATAGTATGTTTTCTAGCGATCGTTGATCCGAGGAAACACTTCGTGCTTATTTCTATATCGTTTATCGATAATATTTCGTATATAAAAATTTCTTTTCATAAAAACATAAGGAAGATCACATAAAAGCTCCCGATGTAATTACTTCATTTGCATCTGCTTTTGACAAGGGGTCATCCACAAATTACGTCATCTATCCAGGGGGGGGGGGGCTCGCGGAATGCTGAAAAAAAAATCAAAACAGGGTGATGGGGATACATAACTAAATGAGGAAAATTTTGAGACGCAACCACTCCAATTTCACACGGGAAGTGCAGGGAATTAATTACATGAATATACGAGACGGTTTTACCACAGTTGAAAGAGATATCTTTTATCTGTGGTTTTACATAGATTGCATTATTCCATGTTGCACAATGAATTAAGAACAGTGATATCCAGGTTCAAATTTGCAACAAACTTTATTTTTATTTTTATACGCGTTTTATTTTAAAGCATCTTCAGTTAAAAGTTACAAGATTTAATATGTGAGCAATTTATAATCTAATTAACATATAATTCTAATTGCGCCCATATGGACAATCTTTCATCCCCAGTCAATCATGGGAGAAATTGACACGAGTGGAGAGTGAATTTCTAGCAATTAAGTAAATGGAGAAATTTTTGAATCAAATATATAAGAGAATATTATAAACACATAATTTATAAATAACACTGGACAACAAAATTTCAAAAACTTCATGCTTCCGAGATGAAAATAGTCATTTCTGAATGAATTCAATGTGCTGAACACGAATACGACTAAGAAAAAGCTGAATTGGCTATTGTTTCTTAGTAATTTGTAAACGAGGAATGTTTATTTTGTGTGGTTCTGCCAATGGTGGGTGCTGTACATTCTTTTCTCCAGGCTTAAAAGATGCTCTTGGAGGCCATTCTTTCTTGATGTAGTGCAAATCGATTGCTCTGCTGTCCCATAGACAAAGAAAATAGCAGTACTTTGTATCTCTCTGCTGCAAACCTATCAACAGAGACACTACCTTCAGATTAGCACAGATCTACCAGCCACATTTACTCTAGTTAATCCTCTCCAATAGCTGCTTTAGACTGTCCTACGTCTCCTTCATGTACACAGCATGCCCGATAGTTATAGATGGAAGATGGTTCCCGTGATTCTGAAAAACCGACAGAACATATACAACGGACAACACGTCAATATCTCTGCAAGGAGAGCCAATCAACTCTTTTCAATGTGATATTAGTGTTCAGCACGTTAAATTCATTCAAGTTTGGGTATTTTTACCTAAGAAGCAATTTCGTTGTTGCCCAGTGTAATTAGCCATGTTAACAAACCAAGAAGCAAGTGATTACATATGTAAATATGGACGGATTTAATGAGATATATTGTATGTACCCCTTATATTTATATAACTGTACCCAATTTAGGATAAATATAAACGTATACGAATAAAAGCATAAGATGAGAAACAAAACTCTGAACTCTTAACCCAGTACTAAACAATATTCTTAAGAAGTATTAACTGACAAACCGTGGGGAAAAGCAGATACCTAACATTTTTTTTTGGAATAACGAACAAACCAATTTATTTACTGCACTTCCACAGGGAAATCCCATTCATCTCAGTGACCGGTTTCCAATTTTGTTTGTAACACTTGCACTTTCTCATAAAGTTATCTCAACTACATATAAAAGTATAAAATACTCCCATATGATGCATATTGTCAAAGTGTGCAGGAAAACTAGCACAAACGTGTTTGCCAAATTTGTGGTCTTTATTTCTTTTCTGTCAAGTGCATGAAATTCCAGCAAGCAATTCATGGCGAGACCTCTAATTTGAATCTCCTGCTACAACACTTGCAGTCATAGATAATATTACCTGCAAACAAGGAGAGATAGTCTTGCACTCATCTACCAGGCATGTGAATATGAAGTCGGAATTTTTGTACAGAAAATACACGTTTATTATATGAATTTTTTCCACCTGTCTGACAATTTGTGGATGCCATACCAAAAAAACTGTTGCTGTTTTGAAGTATACCAGTCATCGAGCCATTTTCCTACATTTTCATAATAAGTGAAGCGCGGTTCAGCAAGTGCGTGTCCAAATAAGTAGTAGTCGGAGCCAAATCTGATGAGTAAGCCGCATGCGAAAGTACTGTCCAACTAAACGCCTCAATCATTTTCTTGACCAAGTTTTGCTATGTGTGGTGGTGCGTTATCATGAAGCAAAGTCACTTTGTGTTGCCTTTTTTTTTTGATATTCTGGTCGTTTTTCACTCAAAGCTTGATTCAAATCGATCATTTGTTGTCGATAGCGTTCGGTATTAACGGTTTCGCCAGGTTTCAGCAGCTCATAATAGATAACTTTGTGTCTTCCACGTTCTACGTTTCTCATGTCAGAAACGCCACTTTTGAATTTTTTAAACCACTCAAAGCGCTGTGATTTTGCATTTAATGCGATTCTGCAGCAGTTTTCTTCAAATGGTAACAGAAAATCAATGCTGTACGCAAATCGTAGTTTCCAGGCACAAAATTCGACATGTTCAACGCTATTACAAACTATGCTGTTGTATGTGAGTTGAAAATCTTTGTCAGATGTCAGAGTAAAGCCCCGTTTCCACGAACCGACTTTTTCTCGGTTCGGTTCGCGGAACTAGATCCGTAATCCCGTGGAACCGAGACTCGTTTCACCAACCGCGTTTGAAACTCGTTTGAAACTAGTTTCGTTCAAACGAGTTTTGAGAACTCGTTTCATCGACGAAACCAGTTTCGCATCGCAGGCTCGCATTTAATTTTCAAAATGGCGGAAAGTAGAAAGCGAAAGCAAATAAAGCATCAATGTTCTGCATTGGTTTATCTGTTCATTGATATGCAGTAAATGCTTTAGCCGCATTAGTATAGTCACTAAAATAAATCTGCGTCTTTGTTGGGCATCCATATTTGTTGACAATCCCAAAATGCAATGCGTACTGCAGTACGAATAATCCCACAATGCAATGGGTGAAACGAGTTAGAAGTTCGGTTCGTGGAACAAGAGGGGAAGCCTAAAACTAGATCCGCGAAACTAGTTTGACGAATCGAGTTTCCCGAAACGAGAATTCTCAGTCCGTGGAAACGGGGCTTAAGAAAATGGCGCCAACGACCCCATTTGACGGTAAATACATTGACAGCGAGGGCCATTTATAGATAAATTCCGGTTTCATATTTACAGACCTGGTATTAAAGATGATGATGATTTTTGTGTGGCTTAGCGAATTTGTTATTTCTGACGTGTTCGTTCCTGAACCAACCTCAAAAAAATACGTCTGTAATAATTAAAGATTTGGAGATTTGGGCTACCTCACCATGGATTAAAGATGTGTAAATATTTCAATAATTGGTATATTTTTCCCTGAATGTTTGCATTGTTTTTATTTATTACCTCGTTTTTCGTGTCAGGATGACGTATGACCGAAGGGGGAAGGGAGGGTTTACAAAAATATGACGTGTGCTGACACAGGGGGGAGGGGGGTATAAAATTATTTGGAAAAAGGATGACGTAATTTGTGGACGACCCCCAAACAATAGATTTGATATCTTTATCCTTTTATCTTTACAAAAAAAATTGACAACATTCAAAAGTAGTTGATGAAATCGTGCATTTTTAAGAAGGTGTGAAGTATTTAACATTAACTAAAATTGTGCTTTTTAAAAATAAGTTGTTCGTATAGATCATTTTTCTTTTTTTCCTTTGAAATAAAAAATAAAATCAGTCCATCCCGAAGTAGAGTGCAAGGACTATAGAAAATGAAGGTGTTTTCCAATCATCAGATCTTGGCCAACAAATTGTTCGTAGAAACACTTGATTTTTGACGATGGTTCGTTCTCTTACTTGCAAAATTCATCCAATTCATCCTGTGCTACTTCTTATCATAGTAAACAGAATACCAGTAAGAAATAGTTTTCTTGGGCTATCTGTTGATCGTCTCTGTGACAAGATTCAGGACCAACAGAAAGAATCGGCGAATAGGGCCTCTAAGATTTATGTCAAAGTGGGTGGTCTAGAAATTGACAGTCAAGTTCCTATAATTGACATGGCTAGGTCAATTACTGGAAATAAAGAAATTACACTTAAAACAATCATGTTTCCTTTATTATTACCCTACATTCTATATCACATTAGTATATTTTTGTTCGTTTTTTTTTAAACACAGAAATTATCAATAATTGAAAGTTTATGTCAATTATTAGTGACACTACAAATCTGGGTTCTAGTCGTTGACGGTGGACTAAAACAGTTAACACATTGGTCATCTGAATATCTGTTACTACTAGAAGTATTTTCCACTGATCACACAAAAACATTCACGTAAAATTAATAACAAATATTGCATGACATTCAAAAAATAAATTCAAGTAATCAAACACTCGCGTAATGGTTCATTACAAGGTTTTTTCGACTATATAAGGCATTGAACAATTAACATGTGTTTGCGACGATAATAGGGAGCAAAGTTCCTAGGTTTTTGCTGTTCTGGGAAGCCTAATACATCGTTTAATACGAGGTTTGCAACACCAGTCCCTTTTCTTGCCTTGTTACTTTATTAAAAGCCTTTAAATCATGAATTGTCAATTACTGGTGCACTGTCAACTACTGGTACATCTACCCTAAATGGCTCTAGCCGCGAAGACAAAATATTATTAAATAAATAAAAAAGGGTCATAATTTTTTTTTCGAGAATTATAGTATTTAATTTTCAAAATTTGAATAAGCAAACTTAATGGAGTACAAATTTCGGTATACCAGGTCTGTAAATATGAAACCGGAATTTGCCTATAAATGTCCCTAGCTGTCAATGTAGTTGGCGCCATTTTCTTACTATGATATCTGACTAAGAT
>JAHWFO010103337.1:0-26363 GCA_023313115.1 Rhysida immarginata
AGAATATGTCACTAAATTTATTGTACATAATTTTGAAACACCCTGTAGAGTGATCCAAAAGTCGTGCACATCGAAATAAATAAAAACCAGATGATATTAAATAATATTATTTACTACTATATAATATATGAAATACACAACACGTCTATATTTTTACAACAGATGCACAAGATATAAACGTTTCAAAGCAGCCAATGGAATTTTTCAACTAATAATTTAATTGTAGACAATCGAATTAGGATGTACTCGATTTTTGGATCACCATGTAGAAACCAAATTGCTGCGTCACGTTCTGAATAGAGTAGTGCAGAACTTGAACGTCGTTTGAGTGGCGACCGGTCTCGCCATGGTGAAGCCTGAAGTGTGGAAACTAAAGAAGATTGTGAATTTCTTTTACTCTCTACGACATAAAATATCACAATCTCTGGAGACTGATGAGGAACAGGAATTACATTTGTCTACTGAGCGTTTCAGCCATGAACTTTCGCGCTTATTGGAGACAGAAGAACAGTATAAGCTTCGTTTGCCTGCCACCCAGCGTTGGTACCATGAGAGATGAATTATGGTAGTGAATCATTTGACACAAGAACCCAGTCGTTTGCAGGAAGTGCGGCAAATAGTTTACCCAGAACCAAACTATATAGTCCTGGGTTCCCACATTCTGGAAAGTCTGGGAAATGAAACGTGGTCAGGGAAGAAGGGCTATTTTCATGCATTTGTCAGGGAAATGAGACTCTTCCTGGGAAAAGTCAGGGAAATAGATTTTACTGGAGACACTAAGTTATTTTTCGAATAACTGATTAATCCTATTGGTGTTTCATTGTATCATCTAAGATGTTTACGAGTCGATATCATTGAACGCTATTCCCATCCAATCAACTAGGTATTGACTACCAACTAAGACCCAATTGAATTGCTTGAATGCCAAACACTGCTTTTCACGAGTCTATTTAAGTTATGTAGCTCATGTTTGTCCAAGTCTGGCATTATGGGCTCATTTACAAAATGATTACCTACGGTTTCCCTGACGATCTAATTGCTCTGGTTTGCTCCTTCCTGTCAAAGAGGACTTTTTGTGTTAAGGTTGGGGACTCCTTGTCTCAACCCTGCGATGTTAATGCTGGTGTACCCCAAAGCTCTGTCTTGGGGCCAGCCTTATTCAATTTCTTTATCCATGACTTTCACAAGTTTGCTGACGACGGGTCCATCATGACCTGGGCACGAAACCCAGCACATGTCATCACTCGACTCCAAAAAGCTTTACATCAGTGTGAGAGCTGGTTCACTAAGTGGCGATTAAAGCTGAATGTCAAAAAGTGCAAGGTCATGTTTATCACTCGCAAATGCAAAAACCCTCCAAAGCCCCTCTTCTTATTTGGCAAGAAACTTGAGTGGGTAAAAAGCTATAAATATCAGAAGTTCAGTTTGATTGCACTTCTGGGGCGAATCAGCGGTCTTTGTGTAGATAACAAACTCTTGATACACAAGGTTATGATTCGTACTATTTTGCTTCATGGAATGCCTGCTTGGGCTTCTATTTGCAAATCTAGGTGGAAGGATCTCCAGACCTTCCAAAATGTTGCTCTCTGATCCATTGCCCAACTTGACAGAAGAGTTGCCAACAATCACTCTATCTATGACGATTTGGGGATGACCCACATAGGCACCTTTGTCCATACACTTATGAAGAATATGCTAACCAAGATGGAAAACCATGAAAACACCCTGGTTTCTGGTATTCTCGACCATCCACTCGTTGTAAAGAATCCCCTAAGGTTTCGAAGACCGCGCCATATTCTGGATGTCTGTTTTGATGACGTTAACAAGGCCGTCTTCCCCAACTACTGGATCTTTTAGATCCTGCTGATTTTTGGGGACTCTATTTGTCAATCTACAATCTGACTCTCGTCCCTTCTCGGGACTTCTTCTCTGGAGGACTTAAGAGGTTCATCAGGCTTCTCACCCAGTTCAGTGTACCTCCTCTGGTTAACTCTTTGGGCGAGCGTGCAAAGTGAGCTTGGCTCCTGGACCACTCGCGTCTTTCTTTTCACTTTACTGTTCGATTGTCGATTATCGAGTTAGTGTGAGACACACTGCTGCTCGACACACTACTGCTGCTACTGCACGATGATTCTACCACTCGAGGGACAACGACGTACCTATTGCAGTCTGGACGATTTTCAGTGCATCGGTGGAATCTCGAAGAGGACAAACAAGGTAGGACTTTTTTAAGTCTTTTAAACTGAGTCGTTCTTAGTAGGTGCGTCCTTCTAAGGACGGCAAAACCCAGCACCACACCTGCTTCATAATGACATCAGGCGCTGCGTCAAAATCTCCTTCATGTACTGTTAAGTATGCTGATGGTAAAGTGTTGCCTTGTGAACTGACCTACAAAGATGCGTGTAAGGATCCGAGATTTCTGGCATTTGACATTATTATTAACGGACAACTTGAGGCATTACGTACTGAACTGAACAACAAATATCTAGAGTTAGAATCAACGGTGGAAGCGCTGTCTAAGGAACTTGGTAGTAAAATTGATAGTTTAAAAAGTGATATTCAGAGTGCTAATTTAAAAAGCAAATGGTTGCGCTGAAATGCCACTGGTGTTAGTTCTACTCCAAAACACTGAGCACAATAAGTCATTTTTGAGTTTAAAGCGTGTCGGTCCCCTTTCTGTTATTGTTGAATTATTTAGAGGCAACAAAAGGCCCTTACAATGTTACAACTTGGTTGCACCGAATCGCCTAGATGTAACAAGTGCGCAGGTGACCATCAGTCGAGGGACTGTACAAATGTTAACGGTAAAGACCCCCCTAAGTGTATTCGTTGTGATGGTCAGCATACTTCAAGTTATATTAAATGTCCGAAATATCCCCAAGTCAAAAGGATCAAAAGCTCCAAAGTAGTTGATGGCGGAACCTATGCTTCAGTCGCAACCAGCTCTTGTGGTCGATCCAATCCAATTGCGCAGCATTTATAGGAGTCTGAGTAACCTTCTAAACCTCTATAAGGAAAGTGGCAACATACTGCTACAGGTTGCGTACCACGAAATCAAGAACTGACCATGGACAGACACCACTACAGAACAATTACCCACGGAAAGCTTCGTTGCAGTATATGGAACGCCAGGGGAATCTATCGGAAGCGCATCGAATATTACAATTTCCTCATAAATTGGAATATTGACATAGCTTTCGTGTGTTAGACGCACCTGAAATCAACCCAAGCTTTTAACTTGCCGGGTTTTCATGTTTATCGAAAGGATCAACCTCTGGGTAACAACGCCAGTCAAGCATTTGGTGGAGCAGCTATTATTGTGAAAGATGGCATTGATCATCTTGAGACTGTCACTCCGAATTATGTAGGAATGGAAGCTGTTTCCGTGATAATAAATGACGCCGACGCAGGTGAAATTAAATTCACCTCTCTGTATAATTCACCTAGGCACAAGCTTGGACCGTTGCGAGCTTGATGAGCTGCTCTCTGGGCCCGTTCTAGTGGTTATAGCGGGACACTTTAATGCTAAGCACCCTGCATGGAATTCCAAATGCTCCAACCAAAATGGCAATATCCTCTATGGATATACTCTAAACGAGATTGACACCTTAGTTGCTGGACCCCTTGGTGAAACGTGCGACCATTCTGCTGTCAGCCACGTGCTGGACGTTGTAATTCTTAAAGGGTTCTTAAAGCCCTATAATATATTCGCAGTCGACGACTTATCCTCTGACCACCGTGCAAATATCAGTTCTATTTCTCGTGTTATCAATGATGCCAGTTTCCAATACTTTCACTACTGATGGAAAGCGTCCTGAACATCTCGACCTCCCTACTTACATCAGGCGTCTCATACTTGAAAGAAATTCCTACAGAAGGTTATGGTAGCGTAAACGACCTCCCTTCTTCAAGACGAAATACAACAGGCTAGCTTGCAAGGTCCAGGAAGCGGCTAAATCTTTACGTAATCAAAGATGGAGCGAAAAGCTAACATCTGTCAGTCCAGGACAACTCGCTCTGGGGTACTGTAGGGCTCTAAAAAGAAACAGACCCATCAACTTACCGCCGCTGATTACCGCAAATGGCAATGCTGTCACGGGTGATGAAGATAAAGCTCAATTGATCGCTGAATCCCTGGTTAAACAATTTACCACTCCTGGTGAGGAGAACCCGGGTAATATCCCAAATATTCGTCTTGTCAACGATGGATGTATCGCATACGAGCTCACTCATCGTATTTCTACCTGTGAGGACAGTATTGGTGTTCACGAAATCTCCGATGTCATGAAGCATCTTAAAAGCAGGAAAGCAGCAGATATCGATTCCATGAAATGACTGCTGGAGACATGGTTACTTTCCTGTCAAGTGGAAAGAGTCTGTAATCGTTACCATACCGAAGCCTGGTCTAAACCCTGCTCTAGGCTTGTTACCTATGCTATCAAAAGTGTTTGAACACGTCATTGTTAAGAGATTTAACGACTTCTTTGCGGCTAACAATCTTGTTCGTGAAGAGCAATTCGGCTTTCGACCAGGTCACTCCTGCCAACTCCAGATCTGGAGGCTGGTTGCAGATTAAAACACTCCTCTTAAGTGCGCTAAATATGGTGGTCTTGTGTTTTTGGATGTCCGAAAAGCTTTTGATCAGGTTTGGCACGAAGGCCTAATACACAAAATGATTACTTGTGGATTTCCGGACGATCTTATTGCCTTGATTAGATCCATTCTGTCGAACAGGATATTTCGTGTTAAGGTTGGCTGCTCCATGTCAAATCCGTGTGATGTCAAAGCTGGTGTTTCCCAGGGTTCTGTTCTTGGCCCTGCACTCTTCAACTTTTTCATCCATGACTTCCCAACATTTACAAAAATTCGCTGACGACGCGTCCGTCATGACCACTGCTCGCGTTCCTGCTCATGTCATATCTCGATGCCTTACATAAGTGCGAGAAATGGTTTGCTAAGTGGACTGAATGAATTTAAATGCAAGGCAATGTTCATTACAAAGAAATTTCGGAAACCCCCGAGTCCTCTCCTCCTTTCTGGTAAAGTGCTCGCATGGGTAAAACATTACAAATACCACGGAGTGGTAATAGATGCCAAGCTAAATTGGTTCGACCATGTCTCCTACGCCATCAACAAGGCAAAGAAGGCAAAGTTCAGTCTGGTAGCTCTTTTGGGGCGAAACAGCGCGCTTGGATTGGACTGCAAACTATTGCTGTATAGGACGGTAATCCGAACCATCTTCCTTTATGGTATGCCTGCATGGTCTACAATATGTAAGTCCAGATGGAAGGACCTCCAAACTTTCCAAAACGTTACCTTGAGGACCATTGCTCAACTTCACAGGAGAGTTGCAACAAATACCTCTATTGCCGATGATTTTGAGATACCTCCCATTGGGAATCACATACAGGAATTGATGAAAAAGCTGCTTCCGAAGATGAAGGACCATCCCAATCCTCTGGTTGCAGGTATTCTTGAGCACCTGCTTACCTTCAGAAGCCTTCTTAGACATCGCAGGCCGCGTCACATCCTGGACATCAATTTCGACGACATCCTAAAGGCCATATTTCCCGAATATTGAATCTCCTAGCTCCTCGTGTCCCTTATCCCTCGTCAATCAACAATCAACATTATCCTCCTGATAGGAAAAGACTCTATCTAATCCTCTGGATGACTTAACTAGGTTTCATCTGGCTTTTTTCCTAGCTCAGTGTACTTCCTGTGGTTACTTTCTGGACGAGTATGGCAGTGAAAGCGTTGCTTTCGGACCACTCGTTTCGTTTTACCTGCACTGTTCGATTGTCGATTGTCGAGGTAGTGTAAGCAGAATCACGCAATTCAAGTTGGCCTTCTAATAGTCAGGTTGCACAAGTGTAAGCACTGAAATTGGCTACTGCACGACGATTCTACCACTCGACGGACGACGACGTACCTATTGCAGTCTGCACGACTTTCAGTGCATCGGTGGAATCTCCAAGAGGACTGACAAGGTCCTCCAAGGTCCTGACTTTTTTAAGTCTTTTAAACTCAGTCGTTCTGAGTAGGTGCGTCCTTCTAAGGACGGCAAAACCCAGCACTACACCTGCTTCATGATGACATCAGGCGCTGCGTCGAAATCTGCTAACATTATAGTTAAATACACGGATGGTAAAGAGTTGCCTTGTGATCAAGCTTATATTGACGCGTGCAAGGATGCTAGATTCTATGCGTTCGATATTATAATCAATGAACAGCTAGAGGCTTTACGTGCGGTTTTTAATAACAAATATGTACACCTTGAACGCAAGCTGGAAACGCTGGCCAAGAATAATAGTAATTTGGATACTAAAATTGATGGACTAAAGTCAGAGATTATGAGTGCCCGTAATGAAGCTGCAAGCGGACTTACTAGTCTTGAACACACTATTAGAGAAATGATGAACTCCTTCAATACATGTAATTCAAATTCGCCCATGATTGTGGATGTCATTGAACCTTTGCAAGACATTAATGATCCCTCACTTAACTGTGCAGAGTCCCTCTCAAAAGAAAATGTTGGGAATAAGCGTAAATTAAATGAGGATCTAAATACGGAAGTTAATAACTGGATACCTGTCTCAAACAAGAAATCTAAGAAAGGCATGCATATTGACAATATATCTAGTGAAGCGGCCATCAGTGACGTAGCTGCTGTTGCCTTCCGCGAAAAAGCCAAGAGATCTGTTCAATCTAGCCCTAGAGAAGGAAACCTGTATATCCCTCCGATTATAATCCGTACTCACGGTAAACCAATTAGGGATACTCTTGAAGAAATCAAGAAGCATGTGCCCTTAGAAAGCATCACAGCCAGGCAGGACTGACACCATTAAAATTAAGTGTCAAAATGAAGATATCCATAAAAAATTAGTGTCAGTAATCAAGAGTGATAATATCCTGAAAATACAACATCACCAGCTGAAATCGGAAAAACCGTTAAAATATCTTATAGGGAATGTTGTTATATCTTGTAACATATAATTTAGATGATTTCCTTGAAGATCTCAAAAGGACAAATTACTTCTCTGAAAAAGTAATAAGACTTAAAAAGACAAATGGCTCGTTTGAAATGCCGTTAATCCTGGCACTATTTCAAAACACTGAGCACAATAGAACTTTTAAAGAAGTCACTCGGATTGGTCATCTGCGGTGCTCGTTGAGCTGTTTAGAGGTAATAAGAAACCTCTACAATGTTACAATTGCCTCCGATTTGGGCACGTTTCCATGGGCTGTACTGAGTTACCTCGTTGTAATATGTGTGCAGGAAACCATCAGTCTAGGGAATATTAATCGCTACATTGAGCGAATTGAGATTAAATATAAAAAGATTGAGACAGACCAATTCCTTATAAAGAATCAAGAAAAGAAATTTCAAAATTCCCATTTGATGTCTAAAGAAAGACTGCGAAATCATAATTATTAATGGGAAATAAGAATTGAAATGTGCAGCATGGCGTCCCTTATGCGCATTGTTGTGAAATAGCATAAAAGAAATTTCATTATTACCTTTTGGGTAAACCCGCAAAACAATGCTGCTTGGTAAAGAATCATGGCTGCCGCGAGAAAGTGAGAAATTCAATAAAAAACTAAACATCCAACGACAGGGTAGGAGTAATTTGCAGAACATTGGAATGAAAATGATAAATGGAAGTTGAACGCCATAATTAATTAATTACAAATAATATTATATCTATTCTTACATAAAAAATCTGAGTTTTCAGAACACTTTTGTTATAGGCAATGTATGCCTATTTACACGCGTTGATTTTAGAATTTAATTAATGGGATCCATATTTTTTTTCCCAGCTTCCCGTGCGGACTGGTTTCAGATGTATAACGCATTGCGTAACGCGGGACAGTTTTTGGCAGGAGAAACTAAAAAGTTAAATAGGGAGGAAATCAACTATAGGTTTTCATCTAAGGAACTAATAGGTATCAAGTAAGAGGATACCGCGGAGTTAGAGAATAGATGTCCAAAGATTGTGTCTCAAAAGATAGCAGCAGGGGTTAATATCGCCAATATCGAATTCGTTTGCAGATTAGATATGATAGAGCGCTCGATTGCGTCAATCGCTAGGTTTCATTAAATACAAGGGAAGTAAGGTTGGTAAAACCAGTGAGAGTGGATTAATGAAGAATTATACATTTAAGCCGTCTAGGGTTAACACTGAGCATAAAGAAAATCAGCGCAACCAAAAGTGAAGGCTACGAAGTGACAAGAGATATATACAAAAAAGTAGAATAAGGCTTTTAGAGAAGTTTGTCACTATAGCACTAAACGAGAGTCGCTAGGAGGTAGCAATAAACATATTCATTATCTATGTCACCTCAACAGCGCTTATCTTAAAACACGAAATAAGATGTTAAAGCGTATAAAGTCGGTATGTCACGGAATTCAATTAACACCGTGAATTCCGGTGACGTAAGACGTCGATACCGAACACGTATTTTCCATCGTACGAAATCGGGCGACGAGAGACGACGGCAGTTACGTCAACCAATGCGACACTCGGTAGCCAATCAGAACCAGGAGCGCGGATTTCAAGCTGCATCGAGGGAAGAGAGAAATCGAGGCAGACGTTATGAGGAAGGCAACCAGAGGAGACCTGAAAAAGGTCCTCCGACCGAGGCATTTGGGTTTCAACGTCGTGGACGACTGCTAACCATAGAAGCAGCAAGGGAAACTGTTCCCGCGCCTGGGATGCGACGTTTGTCGGCGGAGACCCCGTCTATGAGCCCCAGCCAGAGCATTCCAGCCCGGAAGAAAGACCTCAATATAGTGAAGCCTTCAGTATCAGCGAGCGACGGCGAGACGAATCTGGAAGCGGAGCGAGTAAACCTAAGGCGACAGCCAGCAATACTCACCGGAGTGGAGCCGTGCCGAATAAGCCTGCTGGTAAGCGCTCAATTTATTATTTGTGGGTTCACCGAAGAGGCGAGACCGTGCTTCGCTGAATTGTACCGCTCCGAAGTAAATTCTTATGCCAATCTTCCGGGTTTGTGGCCGTTCGGTTTGTCGGCTTATGTAACCCGTAGCTCGAGTGGGAGCCAGTTCCATTAAGAGTCCCCATGCTTCTTTGTGCCGACATTGTCTTACCTAATAGAGAGGGATGCTGTGTTGTTTTAATGTCCCCCCTTGGTATATTGCTGTTTCTCTTTTACATAGTGGTAATCGGTGAGAGTCATCGGAAAGGGAAAAAAAAGGAAAAAAAAGAAAAGAAGTGCAACTTCAGGAGCGAGCTATTCATCAATCTTGTGTGTGTGTGTGTGGGGGGGGGTTCCCTCGTGTGGACGGAACCCGGAGATGTTTTTCATTAAGAAAATTATTGTGCAGCGATAAGTGCGGTATTTCCGACGGATTGAAATTCTAAGTATATACAAATAAGTCTATTATTTAAATACCGTACTCCTGTAGGTCTAATTTACCTTGTCTAATCATAGCTAGTTAATTTTGTTCCTTGCTCTTGACTGAATTATAAAATAAGACTTGGTCCGCCCAATTTAAGTCTTTGGGTTACTGTTATACTCACCCTTTGACCTTAATAAATTTGAATGTAGGAATTGTGACGGAACATTGTTATTCATATTACTTGGTTTGTATTTAAGCAATGATGCTATAAGGACTAATGGAGTTTCTGGACTTGGACTATAAGAGGCCAGTGGGCTAGGTGCTTCTTGGATCGTGAAGTGTAGGTTACTTGTATGTTTATTATTACTGTTTAGAAGATAAACTTTTACTACTTTTCCGTATTTTACGATTTTGTTTTCATAGACATGTAAGTTTTATCATTAATTGATTAAAGTGTATTGTAAGTTTCTGCTTGATTGCCCGTTAAGATTAGCAGCTTAAGTCAAGTTGTTTTTGGAATTTTCTAATTGTGTTTGTTATACGTTTAATTCAACCTAGGTTAAGGTTTTACCATTTATTTATGTTTTTTTTACCTTTACCCAATATTTCAATAAATATTACTAGTTGTTCCTTATTACCGTTCCCTGTTACGCGTGTATATCTTTCCACTGCGTTTACTCATATTGCTAATATCACAACGTGACAGGGACGGCGCTTGGTACAGAGCAATCTACGTTCCACGGTTTACTGAAATTGTTCTCGTCAGCGAGAAGGCGCATGGTACAGTGCAATCTACGTTACACGGTTTAGTGAATTTGTGCTCATCTATGTGAAGGTGTGTGAGACAAAGTGATCTACGTTCTAGGACGTAAGAAGATGCTGCTCGTCAGTGCGAAGGCATGTGGTAAAGAGCAATCTACGCTCTATGGCCCACATTCATTGTTACTTGCAATTATTTAAAAACAAAAAAAAAATAGTGGTGTGTCTTCTTGGTGTTTTTCTTGTTTTTGCAATAACCAGTAGTGTATACAGTGCGTTATTCATACCATAGTGATACGAAATACAGATCAGCTTAAGTACTGTGCCTACAGTGCTTGTGCTACAGTGGGTGTGTGTTTTGTTTTGTTGTTTTTTTTTCCCTCGCCTTTATTCATAGTTATTAATGATTGTATTAATCGCCACTGGTGCTACGTTGGAAGAGCTTCTGTGCAGTGTTGCGTTGTGAACAGTATGAAGTGGTGTTGTGTTAAGTGCATGATAAAAGTGCTTCGTTGCTATGGTGCATTGTATAAAGTTGTTGAATTAATAATGGCGAGAAAGAAAGTAATGTCAGAACAAGAGAAAATGGACAAGCAAGTGTTGAAAGGGCTAGCGAAGGCTCGTTTCAAGCGCAACATCCAGCTCTTTAACCAGTGTTTTGGGATTTTAATACAGCAAATATCACAATGTACGGAAGAGAAAAAAGTACAGTTGTATAAGGCAGCCTTTCCACCCTGTTGGCAGAGCAAAATGGATCAGGTATCACTCAATAATATAAATGTGTGTATGCAACAGACGGCGGAGTTAATCAAAGGGGAAAAGAAGACAGGTGGAGATGGGAAACAAGAATGTAGCCCGCAGCCAAGGGTCCAGGGCTTCGGTCCACAGTCCTCCCAGAAGCCCTTCTCAAGTCAAAAGAATGTCGACGTCGGTGTGGTAGAAACAGAGCCTGATGATACCGACGAAGCCATCATTCAGCCTAAGGTAAAAGAAGGAGTAAACAGGCCTGATAAGAACATGGTAGAAGACAGCCTCCATGGTAGCAGCTTTGGGAGTATCAAACCAAGATACAACTGGACTGAAGGAGGCGATAAGGAGACGCTATGGGGACTGCCAATTTACAAAAAAATTACTGGCAGAGACACGATCTCCTTTCTTCATGGACCAAGAGCTGTTATACCGGCAAATAAAATTGGTCAAGCAATTAGTGCTACCCCGCATACCGGCAGTGGTAGATCCCATAATTAAGATGCTCCATGTGGATCCTACAGCGGGTCACCCCGGAATAAACAAGACATTGAGGAATATAAAGAAGGAGTATTTTTGGCCACACATGGACAAGGATATAAAGCAAGCAGTGCGAACCTGTAAGCAATGCCAAAAGAACAAAGTGCCACAACAACAGCCTTTTGGAGATCTGCAGCCTCTAGACATCCCACTGGATCGTTGGCATTCGATCTGTCTCGACTTTACCAGAATCTACACAAGGTTGGGACGCATTGCTAACAGTGACAGATAAGCTCTCAAAAAGAGTAAGGCTTATACCATGTAGGTCAACAATTTCAGCCGAAGGTACAGCCAAGCTGCTGGTGGAACATATCTTCAAGATCCATGGCTTCCCTTCGCATTTTTAAGTGGTTGGGTACATTGTTGAAGTTAGCGTCCGCATACCACCCCCAAACGGACGGTCAGTCGGAGCGCACCAACCAGAGCATTATACAGATACTCCGGCCCTATCTTAATTTGGACAAATCCGACTGGGACGAACACTTGACCACAACAGAGATAGCCATAAACAGCATGGTGTCCGAGACCACAGGGTATACCCCATATTTTTTGGATCTGGGGTGAGAGATAGTCATCCCGCCTTCGTTAAATAAGTTTTCAGATCAAGATCCTAAGATGCCGGACTTCATAAAGAAGTTATTCAATCTGTTGCATTCGGCTCAGAGAAGAATAAAGAAAGCAAATCAACGGTACATTAAAGGATATAACCGGCGTCATACTAAGTGCTGTTTTAAAGCAGGCAAAAAAGTTTTAGTTAAGGCTTCTCGCCTGCTACCACATAGACGGACAGGACACAAACTATACCCTCGTTACGTGGGACCATTCAAAATACAGCGGATAATTAATAAGGTATCAGTGAAACTGATAATTCCACCATCATGGGGGTGTAGAAATAAAATATTCCACTGTTTCTTCTTGAAGAAATTTTTGGAGAGGCCAAACAAAGAGAAAAAGCTGGGTCCAATACGGGACCCCAATTTCAAAGATGTTTACTGGGTGCAGGCCCTGATTGACGTCAAAGGGAAGAAGCCACGTCGCAAATTCTTGGTGAAGTGGGTAGGCTATAAAGACCCCACATGGGAACGCGAGAAGAACCTTCACCGCTGCCAAGGGCTAATTGACGATTTCTTCCGAAAAAGGAGAGCACCCAGGGGAATAAAGGGGAACATCGGGCGGAGTGTCAGTCCACCTAGGAGCAGAGAAAGCGGAGCATCAGCTTATAGACCGCAGTCTGTCAACAGCATCATCAGAACGCAGGAGTGTCTGCGGATGGAGGCGCCGAGAGTGTCACGGAATTCAATTAACACTGTCAATTCCAGTGATGTCAGACGTCGATACTGAACACGTATTTTCCATCATACGAAATCGGGCGACGAGAGACGACGGCAGTTACGTCAACCAATGCGACACTCGGTAGCCAATCAGCACCAGGAGCGCGGATTTCAAGCTGCATCGAGGGAAGAGAGAAATCGATGCAGACGTTATGAGGAAGGCAACCAGAGGAGACCTGAAAAAGCTCCTCCGACCGAGGCATTTGGGTTTCCCTGGAAGCAGCAAGGGAAACTGTTCCCACGCCTGGGATGCGACGTTTGTCGGCGGAGACCCCGTCTATGAGCCCCGGCCAGAGCATTCCAGCCCGGAAGGAAGACCTCGATATAGTGAAGCCTTCCATATCAGCGAGTGACGGCAAGACGAATCTCGAAGCGGAGCGAGTGACTCCAAGGCGACAGCCAGCGATACTCACCGGAGTGGAGCCGTGCCAAATAAGCCTGCTGGTAAGCGCTCAATTTATTATTTGTGGGTTCACCGAAGAGGCGAGAGCGTGCTTCGCTGAATTGTACCGCTCCGAAGTAAATTCTTATGCCAATCTTCAGGGTTTGTGGCCGTTCGGTTTGTCGGCTCATGTAACCCGTAGCTCGGGTTTTACGTATGTAATTCGCACTAAGCCCCTTCAGCGAGCGAGTGGGAGCCAGTTCCATTAAGAGTCCCCGTGCTTCTTTGTGCCGACATTCCGACATCGTCTTACCTAATAGAGAGGGGTGCTGTGTTGTTTTAATGTCCCCCCTTGGTATATTGCTGTTTCTCTTTTACATAGTGGTAACCGGTGAGAGTTGTCGGAAAGGGAAAAAAAAGGAAAAAAAAGAAAAGAAGTGCAACTTCAGGAGCGAGCTATTCATCAATCTTGTGTGTGTGTGTGTGGGGGGGGGTTCCCTCGTGTGGACGGAACCCGGAGATGTTTTTCATTAAGAAAATTATTGTGCAGCGATAAGTGCGGTGTTTCCGACGGATTGAAATTCTAAGTATATACAAATAAGTCTATTATTTAAATACCATACTCCTGTAGGTCTAATTTACCTTGTCTAATCATAGATAATTAATTTTGTTCCTTGCTCTTGACTGAATTATAACATAAGACTTGGTCCGCCCAATTTAAGTCTTTGGGTTACTGTTATACTCGCCCTTTGACTTTGTGAATGACTGTTTTATAAAGATATTAAGGAGGCGGCGAGGGTGACCTTATCCAATTTGAATGTAAGGATTGTGACGGAACATTGTTATTCATATTACTTTGTTTTGTATTTAAGCAATGATGCTATAAGGACTAATGGAGTTTCTGGACTTGGACTATAAGAGGCCAGTTGGCCAGGTGCTTCTTGGATCGTGAAGTGTAGGTTACTTGTATGTTTATTATTACTGTTTAGAAGATAAACTTTTACTACTTTTCCGTATTTTACGATTTTGTTTTCATAGACATGTAAGATTTATCATTAATTGATTAAAGTGTCTTGTAAGTTTCGGCTTGATTGCCCGTTAAGATTAGCAGTTTAAGTCAAGTTGTTTTTGGAATTTTCTAATTGTGTTTGTTATACGTTTAATTCAACCTAGGTTAAGGTTTTACCATTTATTTATGTTTTTTTACCTTTACCCAATATTTCAATATATATTACTATTTGTTCCTTATTACTGTTCCCTGTTATGCGTGTATATCTTTCCACTGCGTATACTCATATTGCTAATATCACACTGTGACACGGTAGATTCCCCTACTATATCTGCCAGTATAGTTGCAGTTAGGACGCAATCTAAATGAAACAGAAGTTGTTTAAGCGATAAAAATAAGTGGGGAAACAGCCGACGTACCAAGGACAGAGTTAGTGGTCCTAAAAACAAAGTCTTCATAAATATAGCTTTGCCGGAACAGGTTGGTAATGCAAGGAGCCAGGATCAGGGCTTGTTAAAACAAGGCAAGGTTGGGAACTGGGAAACTGTTCAGCCGGGGCGTTCAAGAATACTTGTCGATGCCAAATTCGAGCCAAACGAGGTCTCGAGGCAAAGCTATAGGCGCCAAAGCAATACAAGATTGCGATCTTGCTCACGTTTGCAAAAGATAGGTCCAGTCAGAAGGTATCGTAGTTATTATGTGAAGGCGAAGGTGCGCGAGGATGGAATTATGCATTCTAGAACTCACAACTTTCCTCCAAGAGTGTTTTGGAATAGTAGTTTCTAGGGGGAAAAGCACGCCAGCTTCAAAATAAGAGTTCTGATAGGGCGGAGCAGGAGCGAAAAAGAGGTTTTCCAGGAAAATCAGGAGTAGGAAAGAAAAGGCGACAAGCCTGCTAGTGCGCAGCATGGTAAGTGTTCCGATCTCAGCAGCGAGATCGAGCAGGGTGCGAGCGTGTCACAAAGCGTTGCAACGGTTTCAGGCTCCAGTATTCTCGGTCATCAAAACAAACTAAGAAATAATGCTGGAGTTTGTCCGTCACCATACGTTGGCAACAGATGGCACCTTTCGCAATCAAGAGACCTCTGTTTATATATGATCCGTGATTGCGGTAGGAAGGAAAGAAATCGGCGCAAGAAAATGCGCTAAGGAAAAAAGGCGGTTGAGCGGGAGCTAAGAAAAGAGGACTTGGCTACCGAGATTGGAAGGGAAAGGTTGCCCTTAAAGGATGCGCCTATTTCTCATGAACGAGAAAGGAAGGGCGAACCGACGACGAGTGCGTTAGGAAGGTCAGCAACAAGAGAAAGAAGTGAAGCCAATGCGGGAGCCAGCTTAACAGACTCACAAGACTGTGCGATCGTTTATAATGCGACGCCTAATGTTTGTATGACTATTTGTGCTACTTCAGATTTTTCTCCAGCTACCAGCTTCCAGAGCTCGTCCGGAGTGGTTTCGTCACCCGTTTCTACAACGTCGCGAGCGGACGCCTTTGTTCTCTGCGAAAGAAAAGTAAGCCGAGCCAAGACGAGAACGGCGTCGAATGATCCCAACTGCTCCGCCTCAGCCATCCAAATCAAGGAAGAGGATTTCATTGCTCCCACCGAGCAGATGACAGCTTTTATCTCCAGCCAACGATTTTCCTGTGGACCCGGACCCGAGACCAGATTTCTGTCCTCTTCTTGCGAGACGTTTCTAGTGGTTGTAGTGGGTCTACAAGTGAAGGATTGTTACAGCGTATATCCCGACGAGGAGTTGATGCCATTTTCTTCTACCGACGACATAGCCGATGTCTTTCCCTGGACCAGTTCAGCGTTTAGACGGGAGAGTCTAGACACCTTTGCCCTACTTTCGAGGTGAGCCAATTTTGCTTAGATTCTATTCAGCTAACGCAATTTCGATGAATGGTATTATACTTGATAATGCCCTATAGTAAACAGACGAGATCCCTCTAGCTTTATCAGCTCTCGCTCTCCGCGCTTGTGTGTGGTCTATTTGTTACCCTATGTGCGTAATAAATTGCCAGCATATCTTTTATTAAAATTAAAGTGGGTAGAGTCGTAGTGCATTGCGCATTTCTTTAATTACTTGTTCCAGTGGCTAAGGGACTTGATAAAAGATTTTGACATTTATTGTTTTTTTTTTGAGAGAGCTTATTAGAATTTCAATTTACGTTGAGGCATCTATGGGTCTTTTCTTTTCTTATAGTCGATGTATGCCTGATTACTTGCGTTGATTTCAGAATTTAGTTAATGGGATCCATATTTTTTTTCCAGCTTTCCGTGCGGACTGGTTTCAGATGTTTAACGCGTTGTGTAAACGCGGGACAGTTTTTGGACTGCAATAGCAGTAGACTACAAGTATTCTGGTGGACCCTGTATAAAGAAGCGAAGCAAGCTTGCAACCAGAGTCGCTTAGTTTACTTTCAAGATCTCTGTTTTTGAACTGGATTGGTCCGGAAAATTTCTTGGTTTGATTACGGATCAGAACCGTAACGCATTTCACTTGTTAATGCGGTTCCCCTCCTACTCACTTAAGTAGTATTGAATGTTAGTGAGCATTATCTGTTCATAGTAAATTTTTGTGTGGGGATTTTCCACGTGTTAGTGGAATTCCCTCCCATAATCATATCATGCTGTTTAAGGGCGTACCCTACCTAAGTTTAGGAAAGGTGCTCATTTTTTTTTTGTTTTAAAGATTAAGTGTATTTACGAGGGTTGTACCAAAAGTAAGGTTCCCAATGAGCTACAGCCTCGAGGGAAGGTGCTAGGCTAAATCCGACAACAGTGCCGTGCGCAGTGGTTCCCGCACTCTCGAGCCCACTCTCGAGCGATTCGCTACGGCGCTCAGTGTTCGCTTGGCAGCCGTCAGAGATGGAAGTGTTGATCGCCGCTCCCGCCAAGTGCGAGGTTCGAGCAGTAATCCGGTTTCTCCACGCAAGGAAGTTACCGCCCGTGGAGATTCATCGGCAACTGACTGAGGTTTATGGTGAAAACTGCATGTCCGTTCAGCACGTCCGAAAATGATGCACGTCAGGGTCACTGTCCGTGAACTTGTTGAACGCATTCCTGAAGGTTCCCACGGCACACGCTTCCTCAACGGATTGGCGGGAGACTTCTTCGACTTAGGAATACAAAAGCTGGAGCACCCTCTTCAAAAGTGTGGAGACTATGTTGAAAAATAGACAACAGTGTAAGCTTTTCAACGATGTATAAATTAATAACAATAAACAATGTTTTCTACTTGTAAAAAATATGGGAACCTTACTTTTGGTACAACCCTCGTATAATTATTGAATAGAATTAAAAGTATGATTATAAACAATTTATAAAATGTATACTCATTGACCACTTTTTTTCTTGCACTCACATTTTTCCACTAAATGTGACATTTATTGACACTCGCATGTTCGTGACACAAATTAAATGTTCGGGAAAGTTGGGATTAATGGTATTTTTTTGTCTAATACTGGAATTAATATTTTATGTTTTTAAGAAATATTTTTTTAATTGTGTTATAAATTACTGTCTAGATTTCTTCCTAATGTGTGGACTGATTGTTACGATTTATGTCTTTATCATTGTTGTCGGTAAATTTTATTTTTTTATGATCCGCGTGTGATGTGCAAATGCGTTTTTTCCCTCGCGGATAATTTCCTCGACCGCAGGAAGTTATATCATTTAATTGTTGGCAAAATTGTAATTTTTGTTTATTTTTTTTTTGGTTACAGTTCACTCCTTCCTCATCTCTTGCCCCTCTTCCACCTCTACAAGCCTCCTGTGCAGCATGGCCGTCTATCTACCTCCCCTTCAGTGGAACATATATATTTTTGCTATGGAACCTCCTGCCAACTCATCCTCCTTCTGAAGAAATATTGTATCGTTTTCTTTTTTTTTTCTCCCATGGCATACTCATTTTTTTTGCCTGGTTCACGTTGATCCTTGGACGTCTTACACAACCATTCTCTTGCTTGATACAAACTATGACAGGTCCTTCCGATTAACTCAATACAGCAAGATGGCTCATTCTATGGATCATTATTCTTTTCTTCAGTGGGAGTGATGGACAAAATATTGTATCTTATGTCCCACTGAGCTATTTAGACGGGCCATGCCTTTCTTTATTTTTACGCACAAGGTTCGTTTATTTTTACCCCTTAATTATTTTTCTCTTGATTTTTCTGTAAATGAATTTATCCTTCTACCTGCCATTGCTGCTGCAAATAATTTGTATATGTATATATTAATTCATAATTAATAAAATGTCATATATACTACTACACGTTCCATTTTTTAATACCTTTGAACACTGGTAGCAGAGCGTGGTTTATTGGTTTATTGGGTTATATTACATATTACTAAGCATGGCAGAGTCTTATTTTGATGAGGGTCGATCCATTCCCAAGCCTACGAGCGCCAACTACCATCAGTGGAAATATCGCATGCTGACGTTTCTGGAGACAAAAGGTCTGGATAAGTATGTTAAGGACAAAATCCTTTTGCCAACTTCTGAACCAGACAAGTCGACAGTCCGTTTAGAGTGGGCACGTTTACGACATTACCTGTTAAGCATGGTTAGCGACGATATAGTCATTATGCTCCCGGATGACAATCCATTCACTCTCTGGGAAGCCATTCGTTGTCGCTATGCCAGACCAGATTCAGTAACGCAGGCTGAGATTATGCATCTTCTCTCAGCTCTATATTTTAGTGAATCGGATGACCCAAATGCCTATGTTGCGCGAGCATTGCGGCTACGCGCAGAGGCAGGGGCAGTGTCGTTCCGATTAGATGATAAAATATTGATCGACCATATGGTGGATGGTTTGCCATTGACCTATACTGCATTAAGACTTTCTGTGCAAGCCAATCCTACTATGTCTATTGAAACATTCCAAAGTCAGCTAAGTGTGGTATTCAAAGATGTTAGTTCGCGCAATCACCCTGTCAGTGCGGCTTCAAGTATCACTTCTGCACCTAATTTAGCCCCAAAATTTTCTTCCGGAGCCCAGAGGACTTCTGAAGTAACTTGCTTTAACTGCGGAGGCCGAGGACATGTTAGATCTGTTTGTCCCTCTAAGCGTCTCCATGTAGCCCCTGGTCCCTCTGTGGTGCACACTCCACCCAGATCACATTCACCAAATGTGCGTACCCCACGTCCCAAGCGAAGGACTGGCAAGCCAAGTGCCAAAGCGCATGAAAAGAAGCCAGCAGTTAACTGTGTTGGCCTTCCAACAAGAGACTGGATAATTGACACAGGCAGCTCGTTCCATGTGATCAAGGACAAAGAGTTCTTTGAATCCATCCAAAAATGTCATAAAAAGATCCATACTGCAGATCCTGCAAAAACAATTGCCGCTGTCGGTACAGGGGTTGCGAGTGTTTTGCTAAACTCGGGATTTGTTTTAACGCTATATGACGCGCTTTATGCTCCTTGTGGGCGTTTCAACCTTGTGTCAATGGGACAATTAACTAAGCAGGGGTTCTCTCTGTCATTTGGTCCTGACGGGTATTCCCTTATTTCTGATCAGGGCGTGTCCGTGGCTGCACAGGAGGCTGTTGTGGATTTACCATTCCTTCTGGTATTATCAGACATCCCCTCAGTCTCCCGAACAGTTTCCCTACCATTCTCTATGGTATTAACTTATCAGGATGTTCATAATGCTCTGGGACATCCATCGCCAAAAAAACTCGCCAGGGCATTGCACATCTGTGCCTCTCATTCCTAATGATCAGCCATGTGTTCCCTGTCTCGAGGCAAAGATGTGCAATGCCCCTCACAAGACTGTCACGTTTCAGCAGTCCTCACGTCCTCTACATCTTCATGTGGACACTGCAGGGCCCATGCCTACCACATCCGTCTATGGGAACAAATATCTTCTGATTGCAGTGGACGATCATACTCGTAAGATATTTGTATGTGCTGTGTCAACCAAAGCAGAGGTACCACAAGCGCTGATCAACTTGATTAGAAAGTTACAACGATCTACTGGACCTAAACTCGTGTATGTACGTTCGGATAATGGCACCGAGTTTATCAACGAAGCGCTCAGCGAATTTTGTTCGGTGAAAGGAATAACCCAGCAATGTACCGTGCCTGAGAACCCCCAGTCGAATGGTGTTGCTGAGAGAGCGGTCCACTCTATTTGTGACGGAATGCGTGTCCTACTTGCCTCGTCTAATGTTCCACACCGTTTTTGGGACCTTGCTGCTGCTATGGCAGCGTACAATTTGAACTCCCTGCCCCGAACAGGGCAAACTATATCCCCAGAGGAGCTGTGGTCCGAAAAGAACCCCACTTTTAAGCATCGAGCGCCATTTGGGTGCCTAGTCTATTATTTTGTGCCAAGATTGCACCGACCCAAATTCCAGGCTCATGCAAAACGTGGAATTTTCATGGGATAACCGGCGTCATCACCTGGCTATCTCATTTATTCGATTGAGGAGGACAAAATGATACGATCGCGATCATTTCTATTTTTTCAAAAACGTTCCCTGAACTGTCAATGTGCCGCGAACCATTATTCTCGATTCCGTCTATGCCGCAACTTCCATATGATCTCCATTCAGAGACTTCTCAGTTTGATGAAGCGTGGAATGTCGAACGACCGACGTCGTTATCTCCAGCTTCCGACGTCGAGGACCCACCAACACATTTCGCCCCTGAAGCGGAAGATAACGAAGATCCAACCATTCCTGATGTAACGATCTCTCCTGTTCCTCCGGTGAAGGCACCCGTCCAGTCGGACCTGTCGCCCCTGACACAACCTGCCCCTGCGTCCCCTCAACAGGAGTTTCGCAGATCGCAGAGGCTGAAAGATAAGGCAGAGATGCGTCGAGCAGTACTCTGTCATCCCAACTTAACCGACTCTACTTTCAAGGAGACGTCCTTGATGACCCCTATGTCGTATGAACAAGCACTCACTTCCCCTCAATGTCTCTAATGGGAAGAGGCTATGAAGAGTGAATTAGACTCTCTCCACCTTCATTAAGTCTGGGACAAAGATAGTCCCCAAGCCCCTACACGCGAAGATACTAAAAACGAAGTGGATATACCGCATTAAGTGCAATCCAGACGGGTCAGTTTCGAGATTTAAAGCCAGGTTGGTGGCAATTGGATCGTCGCAAACGTATGAAACGGAATACGAACTCATGTTTTCCCCTGTAATTCGGATGGAGTCGTTAAGAATACTGTTTGCCATAGCGGCCAATAAGGGCTTGTTGTTATACCAATACGATGTCAAATGTGACTATCTGCATGCGCCGATAGATTACACGATATATGTAATGCCACCCAAGGGATTGGCTCACCGCTCAGACGAAGTATGCAAACTCCGAAAATCACTGTATGGTTTAAAGCAGAGTGGGAGGTGCTGGTATATGAAATTATGTCAGCTCCTTCTCCGCTTAGAGTTTACCCCATCCCGAGCAGATGATAGTCTTTTCTTTTATGACAGCAATGGTTGCTTCATGCTCCTTGCTGTGTATGTAGACATTGTGGCTGCTACGAGTGATGTGTCTGCCTTAAAATTAATAATGAATAATGTGCGACAGGAAGTCGATCTGGTGGACCTGGGACCCGTACATCACCTTTTAGGTATGTTGAAACTAGAAATGAAATAGCTTAGAAATTGGTATATTTAGTTGTTATTTTATGTGTGTTTCAATTTTATATTATTTACTTAAACTGTAGCTTAGTGAAACGAAATCGAAACCCCATATTGTAATTTCTTAGTAAGAGATGGCGAATGAGCCCTTATGTTTACATTCCTTTTCTATGGCGTTTTTTTGTGTAAACAATTGAAGTAGAATAGAACTTTCGATTTTGACTAAGAATGTGCGAACGTGTGATTTCTTTATTGAACTTTAGAACAAAATTCTGAACAAATTAGAATCCTATTGCGAATCCAGGTCGCAATATTTTGGTGCCGAAACCCGGGAACAGAATTAACAGAACAGAAATAACATGAATAAGGTGAAAAAACATCGAACACCCGTGAGAGCTGCAGCCACCAGCCAATGTAACGTGATACGGGAATCCATTGAACGAGAAGACATTGACGCGGTGGAAGAACAACTAGAAAACCTGCTTGTTCTCGAAAAGAAGATAAACGAACTGGACAACACAGTTATGGATCTCATCTGTGACGAAGAAACAGAAGAGGAAGCAACAACTTACTTGGAATACCAAGAGCGAATCACCACATACAAGGTGAGAGCGAAACGTTTTATTCAGAATATGAACAGTAAAATTGAAAGAGATAAAATTGAACAAACTAATTTGGAATTTAAAGAACAAATTGATAATGCGAGATTAGTTGATACAACCCCAAAGCAATCACCGATAAATTTAACTACTGTGAACTTTGATCCGCTGCAAAATGAAACTGAAACAACAGGAGCCGCAGCGCTCGCTTCGCCACCTGGTGATAGAATTAGAGTAGCTGACCCTATTAGATCACTTAGACTACCAAAATTAAACATTCAGAAATATAATGGAGAACTGTCGAAGTGGCAAGATTTTCGGTCACAATTTGAAACAAGTATTCATTAGAATGATCAATTGGCATGAACAGATAAATTCGTTTATTTAAAAACTTTACTCGAAGGTGATGCAGCAAACGCAATCGCGGGGTTGTCATTAACAGACGAACACTACAATATTGCAATTGATATATTGAAAAAGAGATTTGGAAGAAAGGAACTATTAATTCAATCTCATATGAACTCTCTTTTAACACTAAAACCTGTTAAAAGTGTTCGAGAACTCAAAGCATTACGCGCATTGTATGATGAAATTGAAAGGCACCTACGTTGTCTAGAAGCCCTTGGAATACGTACGGAAGGATATGGGCCCTTGCTATGCCCAGTCTTAATGAAAATTGTCCTGAACAAAATACTGTTGAATTACAGCAAAGATAAAAAAGACCAATGTGAATGGTAAGCTATAGATTTACTTTCATTTATTGAAAAAGAACTAACGAGTAGAGAGAGAACAATCCAATTCTTAAATGATCACAAATCCGAAGAATCTTCTTACAACAAGAAGATAAGACAAGAACCCGAAAGGAAGCCGAAAACACCTACAGCGATTGCTCTTCCTACTATTGAAGGAGAATCTTGCGTATTCTATGAAGGGATGACTCACAAAAGTGATTTGTGTAGATTAACCGAAGAGGAAAAGAAAAGATCATTTTTAAAAAAGGTAAGGTGTTTTAACTGCACAAAAATAGGTCATACTGCCAGAATGTGTTCTGAAACAAAACTGCAATGTCCAAGATGTAAAAATAAACATAATAAATTATTCGCTTGCAGAAAATCCAATGAAAAGGAAGAAAAGGACAAAGAATCATCTGTCACTGTGAGCTCAGTATCAACGAAAGAAATAGATTCCCAAATTGTGCTACAGATACTTCCAGCAATAGTTAAAGGCGAGAATCAACAGAAATTCGATTATGCAAATTGCCTTCTGGATACAGCTAGCCATCAAACATTCATCACTGAAAAACTCTCCAAGCGACTTAACTTGAGAGTAATCGCTACAGAAACTATACAAATTAATGCATTTGGTGACCATAGACTTGAAAAACAGACATACAGGAGAGTTCAACTGACTTTGCACAATTTCAAGAATCCGATGAAGAAACTGAAAATAGAAGCACTGGAAGTGCCAACACTTTCGAAGGCTCCTGCTTATCCGCGATTGGATGAAGTTTTAAGTGCCTTGAAACTTAAGAACATTAGAATAGAATTTCCTGTAAGAAAACAAAATGATGTTGTACCGCTTGAAATTCTTATTGGAAGCGGTTACCATTGGATGATAGCGAAAGGAAATGTTGAGAGATTGTCTTCTTCATTTGTTGCTATTCCCACTATGCTAGGGTGGTGTATATCTGGAAAGATGGAGACAAAAGGAACGACAAATGAAAACTTTATTACCGTCAATAATGTGATGGTAGATTCGATAAATGAAACTCTCTCGAAATTCTGGGACATTGAGCACTTGGGAATAAAAAATGAACCGAAAGATATTTCGAGTAAAAGCTTTGTTGAAAATTTCCAATCGCAGATTGAATGGAAAGATGACCGTTATGAAGTTCGTTTACCCTGGAAAGACACAAATATACAATTGCCTGATAACAAAGCAGTTGCAGAACATCGATTCAGAAAATTAATACAAAGATTTAAAAGAGATCCACGACTTTACAAGGAATATCGTGAAGTAATCGAAAAGCATGAAAAACAAGGAATTATCAAAAGGGTTGATATGGAAGAAGAAACGACATATCCATCTTATTATATACCACATACGGCTGTGATAAAAGAAGAAAGAGAAAGTACGAAGCTGAGAATAGTTTTCGACGCATCTTCACATGCGAGAAACCAACCCTCCTTGAATGATCTGTTAGAGAAAGGACCAAATCTTCTACCCGAACTTTTACAAGTTCTCCTTGAATTTAGAAAACATGAATTCGCCATAACAGCTGATATACAAACTGCCTTTCATCAAATTTCTTTGCATCCAGAAGACAGAAATGTTACGAAATTCTTCTGGACCACTGATCTGTCAAAACAGAAAAACGTTATCTATCGTATGCGATGTGTTCTATTTGGAACTGCTCCCAGTCCATTCCTTTTGATAGCAACAATTCAAGCACATCTAAAGAAATTTGAAAATGAGTTTCCTGAAACTTGTGACAAGCTAAGAAATCTTTATATGGACGATTTAGTAGCTGCAGTATCGACTGAAAAGAAAGCCCTTAAGTTGTATGAAGAAGCCAGCTTTATATTAAATAAAGCCTCCATGCCTTTAACAAAATGGAAGACAAATTCTGAATTATTGCATTCAAAGATCTCAAATGATAAGAAAATGGAGAGTACAAAAGTGCTTGGAATGCACTGGCAAATTGATTCGGATCTTCTGAGCCTTCATCCTATTAGCAGTAATATGATAGGCATCACCAAACGTAGCATCTTGAAAACAGTAGCTAGCGTATTTGACCCCTTAGGAGTGGCTGCCCCGTTTGTGATAAAATTGAAAATGCTATTACAAAATCTTTGGAAAGAAAATCAAAGTTGGGCTGAAGAATTGAACGCTGAACTGAAAGAAGAGTGGGAGACTATAAGTGCGGAGCTTCCACTTTTAAAACTGATTTCTGTCCCTCGATGCACGGGAATAGAGACCAACACATCTGACAAAAAGATTCATTTATTCAGTGACGCCAGCAAAAGAGCTTATGGTACAGTCGCATATTTGAAGTCCAAAGGGAAAAATCAAACAGAAGTACGACTTATTATGGCAAAAACTAGAGTCGCACCCTTGAAAGAATTAACCCTTCCTCGGCTTGAATTAATGGCAGCATTGCTAAGTGCTAGACTAATGGACTCTTTAAAACAAGTTTATCCAGAATGCTCAATAAAGCTCTGGTCTGATAGTTCTATAGTGATTGCATGGATCAAAAGCACACATGATCGCTGGAAACCATTTGTGAAGAACAGAGTTATGGAGATTAGACAGAAAACATTTCCTGAACAGTGGTTACATTGCAACGGACATTTAAACTCTGCGGACCGATTGAGCAGAGGACAATCTTTGAAGTCTCTCTTGCTAGATACCACTTGGTGGAATGGACCTAAGAATTTGTTTGAAGATTATGTTGCCTCTTTGATAAACACTGAAATTTTAGATGATGATGAGACTGTAATGTTAACGACAGTGAACACACCTCCTCAAAAGAAAAGCTTACTTTGTGAACTGAAAAGATACAGTTCACTTTCAAGGGTCTTACGAGTAACAGCTTGGATAGGAAGATTTTTAAAATTATTGAAAGGAGGACATATCATAGGACCCTTAACCACGGAAGAATTGAAAAATGCCGAATATTATTGGATTAAGGCAGTACAACAAAATTCATTTGAAAATGAGGTTCAGGCTATACTAAGAAATGGGATTATAGGAAATAAGTCTAGTCTTTATGGCTTGAACCCCTACTTGGACAAAAGTGGTCTTTTACGACTTGGTGGTAGACTACAATTCGGATCACTAAAAGAAACAGAGAAACATCCTTATATATTACCTAGCAAGAGCGATTTAACTGAACTTTACATCAAAAGAAGCCATGAAACCGTTTTTCACAGTGGAGTCGTGCAAACATTATGCAATCTAAGAAGTTACTTCTGGTTTCCGAAAATGAGAAAAAGGGTAAAAGATACTTTGAGCCGATGTATGATTTGC
>JAHWFO010103340.1:3050-13463 GCA_023313115.1 Rhysida immarginata
GCTTCACTGCTAAAGCTCCTCCTTAAAATGTTTACAAGATTTGATTTTATTTTATATTTCTAGTTTTATTTTGATTTTATTTATTATTTATTAATTATTTTGTCAATTATTATTTATTTTTCATTTTTATTTAATAACTATTATTTATTGTATTCCAGGGTTGTTGTGTCTCGTCCTTTTCTCTTATAAATATCCGTTCATTATACTAAAATACACATATACCAATTCTTTAGCTGGTTTATTAACCTTTCTTTTAATTCACTTTTGTTTCTTTAGCTCCTTTTTCTTTCAACTTCTGCTTAATCACGGATAAGTTCAGGTTTTCCTTTTCATTTTTTGAATTCATTGTTTACATTTTGTTGTTGGTTTAATAATTTATCGATGTTCCTACGTTACTATTCAAGTTTTGCCTATTCAAAAAGCAGGCGACGGGAAAAACCGGAAGAAAAAACAACTGTCGATGATACATCGTGCACTCTGGTGGTAGATTTCAGAAACAAAAACAAAGAGTCTCCCATAGTCTTAACATTAATTAGCTATTGCTAACACTAGGCCTAACATTAATTATCCATATTTAAAAACAGACCAAACATTAATTAGCCATATTTAACTATAGGCCTAACATAAATTAGCCCTTTCTAATAAGCCTAACTATTAATTAATTAGCCACACTTAATAGGCCTTACAGCAATTGCTGTTGTTAACAATAGGCCTAACGTTAATTAACTATTTTAATAGATACTTATTAACAATAGGCATTTCATTAATTAGCCATTTTAATGAAAGGCCTAATTATAATTAGCTATTGTAAAAATTAGGCCTAACAATAATTAGCTACTGACTATAATAGGCCTAAGAGTTTAGTATTGTTATCAGCCAATGACCTATATTAAATATAGTATCCGAATCCTATTGTGCCACCAAAGTGAAGCATATTGAAGCCATGATAGTCTGGGCAGGAGTGAGCCCAAGGTATATAGAATAAGGTATCAAGGTAAGTGGAGTATAAGGTATGCTCGATCGCGATTTCTATTGTGATTGGCTAAGCTCCTTGACGTCAGCTAGATCCCGAATGCGACTCTTTATTTATTTATTTTTTTTTTTTTGCTTGAAAGCTATGGAAAAGCAGCACAAATTTCCGTTTCGAGACCTTTCACGAGCATTCGCTTATGTTTCCAAGATTGAATCATTTCATAATCAGTTCAGGCATAGTTTAAGTAACGGAAATGATTTACATTACACGTTTAAAAAATACATTATTGTTAAAATTACGTTTAAAACTATGTAAGGCATTGCACGATTGAATACCGATAACCAGGATGCATAAGCCAAGAGCACATAAGGTTAAGCTCTTTCTTTATGAGCCGATATAAGTGGCTTCAAATTCATCATAAGAATCAAATAAAACGACATAAAACAAGCAAATGTTGATTGGAAGGCATTTCATTGCTAGAAAACAAACGAACATACAACAATACCAACGACTACATACAGAAACGAAGTACCATAGCCTACATGATAAGAGAAGGAAAGGCTATGGCATGGTCTTTTAATCCTCTGGTCTGTGCACTCGCGCAAATTCCGTTGTTGGAGTCAACAATTGGACTGTTGTATTAACCACGGTCTATAGATATTCATGGTCATCGAGCTTCGGCCATTTTCCATTGTTTCGAGAAGCTAAGGAAAACAGGTCGCGCCAGGTGCTGCATAAATCGCATCAGGGCCGACCGTGACCAACACCTCCTAAAGAGAAAGCCTCTGCACGGAAACCGTCATATATTGTTACATCATCATAGTAGTGCAAATTCAGGGCTTATTATTGGTAGAAATACGAATAACAATGTGCACAGGCTTTCTCTTTAGGAGGTGTTGCCGTGACCTGCGATAGAGGTTTTTCATTGAAACTGAAAATGAAAGTGAAGTTTCTGTCTGTCGATAGGGCGGCGCTGCAGGCGTTTTTGGGCCGATTGTACATGCAGCGCCACTTTTCAATACAGTTCCCGCCCTATTGGGAGCTAGAAACTTTAGTTCATTTTAACAATGGATATCTATAGACCGTGGTATTAACTGAAGAGTCGATTTTTGCCACCTCTATTGCTTGAATTTGGCAACCCAATGACGTATAATAAAGATAGACTCCGAATCCTATTGTTAACAGCGGCAAAAAGTGAAGCAAATTGAGCCATGACTGTTCTGGGCAGGAGTGAGCCGTGGAGTAATTAGCTGTCTGGCTGCTTTGTTTTTGAAGATTTTGGACCCGAGGAATTATTAATTCAAAACCATTATTCAAAGTTGTTCTGCGTACAATTGTACAAACAGACAAGAAAAAGGATCAGGAATCATTTTCCACAAAAATAAATCAAAAATACGTAACTAAAATGAAAATACGTTACTGAAAGACAATCGAAACGAAATTGAAATTGAAACCATGATCGAAAAATTGTTTATAAAATATAATAAAATACTTCAAATATAAAGTAAACGAAAAGATTAACTTATCACTCCGTGATCGGCGTGTGAAAGAATTATTAATCAGCTACTCTCGTGTTTAGCCATGTGTTTTGCATCATCTTCACTCACTTTCAGCCATGACAGTTCTGGGCATAGAGCTTCCCAATTTGCTTCAAGTTACAACAATAGGATTCGGAGTCTATCTTTAATATACGTCATTGGTACAACCTAACAAAACTGTCAGCTGAACTGTTAAGTATTTGTTGCTGAACACGTAATGCATTGTTAAGCTTAAAATACATTGTTAAATTTAGGCTGTAGCCAAATTCAAGCAATAGAGGGGGCAAAAATCGACTCTTCAGTTAATACAGCAGCCCAATTGTTGACTCCAACAACGGAATTTGCGCGAGTGCACAGACCAGAGGATTAAAAAACCATGGCTATGGTAAGTACCAATGACGTATATTAAAGATAGACTCCGAAGCAATTGTTGTAATTTGAAGCAAATTGGGAAGCTCCATGCCCAGAACTGTCATGGCCGAAAGTGAGTGAAGATGATGCAAAATACATGGCTAAACATGAGAGTAGCTGATTAATAATTCTTTCACACGCCGATCACGGAGTGATAAGTTTATCTTTTCGTTTACTTTGTATTTGAAGAATTTTATTATATTTTATAAACAATTTTTCGATCATGGTTTCAATTTCAATTTCGTTTCGATCGTCGTTCAGTTATGTATTTTCATTTTAGTTACGTATTTTTGATTTATGCTTGTGGAAAATGATTCCAAATCCAACGACTTAATTAAATGGAATAAACGACTTACTATAAGTGAAATTTAAAAAGTGGTTTGCATGAAGAAGTAGAATTCTTCCAAGTTATTATTTGTTACATAAATTTCACATCACAATCCATACATTTAACTAATGCTAATGAAAAAAATTAAGACTTTTTTGGTTATAAAGCAAAAAAATAAACATTCTTATTAAGTAGAGAATATTATTTATTTACAATAATGTATTAATGTGTGGATAATTTGTTGATCAACTGATTTTAATTCAAAATCATTCCTCAAAGTTGTTCTACGTACAACTTTACAAACGGACACGAAAAAGAATCAGGAATCATTTTCCACAAGCATAAATTAAAAATACGTAACTGAAAGATGATCGAAACGAAATTGAAATTAATCAAAACTAAATAGAGATTGAAATCATGATCGAAAACTGGTTTATAAAATATAATAAAATACTTCAAATACAAAGTTAACGAAAAGATAAACTTATCACTCCGTGATCGGTGTGTAAAAGAATTATTAATCAGCTACCTTCATGTTTAGCCATGTGTTTTGCATCATCTTCACTCACTTCAGCCATGATGGTTCTGGGCGGCGGAGCAGTGTTGCAAGATTTGGTATTTTTTTTAAAGCGCTTGTCCTTTGTTGGACATTATTAATAAAAATTAAACAATGCACAAAACAATGCAAAGCAAGGACAAGCGCTTTAAAAAAAATACCAAATCTGGCAAAACTGCGGCGAAGCTTCCCAATTTGCTTCAAGTATTACGGCTGGTTTCGGAGTCTATCTTTATATACGTCACTGTTAACAGCATTATTTGAGCAACAATACGCGTACGCGAATGCAAAAATCCACATATGCATCACTGCTTAATATACTGTATATGTCAATCAACGTCCCAAAATTATCAGACGGTTCCTTAAGTCAATCAAAATGTTTATAAAATTTTAATTTCATTCTTAAACTTTTATTTATTTATTTCTTGGTAATTTTGTCGTCCAACCTTAATGAATTGTTAAAAAGAAATGAGCGCGTGCCTCGACAAACTTCATAACGGGCACGTTCTCCAAGCTGACATCAACATTGCTTAAATGATAAACAATTGGTTTGGTTTGATTTGTTTGGTATTAACGTCCTTTTTAACCGCCATGGTCATTTCAGGATCTCAGGATTTCCCCCCCTGAAAAAGTCGTCGTCCTCGAACCCGCGTCCTCGGGCATCAGAGGCGATCATGCAACCACTGAGCCACCGAGGCCGATTAAATGATAAACAAAAAAGTAACCATGGGGAGCTCACCATTCGGCATTACATACTGTATAATTAAAATTATTTTTTTTTTGCTTCTTTTCAGCATATTTGGAAATTATGTTTATTGATTTATTAGTACTTGTAATCCAATGCGTCCATCCAGGGCCTGTATGGCTAGAGGCCGACGAGTTAGGTCCCTGGATGAACCTGGATTAACGACTGCTGTATGATGGTCGCAGCAGCTGGAGGGTGAAGATCGTGAATCACGGATGGTCACCCATCCAGTGACTGGCCGTGCCTGATGTTGCTTAATTTCACAGAAGTTGTGTTTCAGTGAAAGCCCACCAGGCCACGGCTTCCCCCATGTTACGATTTATTTTATTGTTTTATTAGTCAATTCAATATTTCATAAACTGTCCATTTCTACATAAAAACAGAAATATAAAATTAATGGTTAGTGCAGCAATTTTTTACTTACTACAATCTGGTTTCGTTTTTTTGTATTCTTCACTCGTAACTGAAATAGATAAATATGTTAAAGTTTTATCTTTAGCAAAATCTACTTTTTTCTTTCCAAGTAATATAAATTTCAATTTGATCTTAAAATCACCGCAGAAATTATTGCTGCACCAGCCTCCATTATTAACAGAACACTGAGAGCACGGTTGTCCTGCTATGTAAGGTTTTACACCTACTATGTTCCCTCTGAAATTCATAACTAAAAAGTAAATGTAAACTCCCAACACAGAAACGAGAATTTGATTTAAAAACGATTGAAATATTTTAAACACTACTTAAATATCACTGGAAAGATATGTTAACGTTAGATGAATACAGTAGATGAAACATACGGTGGTTTGTAATGGCAGACGAAAAGATTTCCTTTTGGACATGAGGCGATTCCGCACCCAAGAAGATGACTCTCTGCCCACATAACCTGAAAATGAAATACAACTTTAATTTTAAACTAGCTAATTAATTAATAGTCCATATACAAATTTATATAGTATATCTTGTTCGATGTTAAAGAAAAGATATGATAATTATACGAAGGGCGTTCAAATTTGATCTGGACTTTATTTTTTATAAAATCAGGAAACTACAAAAAATACACACACCAGATATTTCTCAAAGAATTTCTCCTTGCTTCTCTACACATTTTTTCCAGCGTTCTGGGAGCATCTGGATAACGGTTCTGTAGAAATCTTCAGGCTGATGTCGAAAACATGTCAGGGCAGCCTTTTTCACTTCCTCATTGGAGCCGAACCTCTGCCCTCTCAAGAACTCTTTAAATGGTCCAAAAAGGTGAGAGATCCGGGCTGTATGGAGAACGTGGTAAGATGTCCCATTTGAGTTCCATCAGTGTGTCCACAGTCAGTTTGTCTATGTGTGGTTTAGCACTGTCTTGCAGAAAGCAAACACCACTGGTAAGGAGCCCTGGTCGCTTTTTCTTTAGAGCCAGATTAAGGGACGTCCTCAAAATGCCACAGTAGTAGGGTGCATTTATGGTTCGACGTTCTTCCAGAAGTTCGACATGAATGATAATATAGAATGTCCCAGAACACAGTCGCCACCACTTTCGTTATCGATGGTGTCCTCTTGAATTTCTTCGATCGTGGCGAGTCTGTGAGTCGCCACTCCGTGCACGCACGCTTGCTTTCTGGAATATGGAGATGAATCCATGTCTCATCGGTGGTCACAACACGGCTTAGGAAGCCGTCATCTTCTCTGTCAAATCCCCGGGTCTTAGGAACAGATTTCCATCCGGGTGGTTTTGTGATCTCGGAGAGTTGCTTAGGGACCCATCTGGCACAGATCTTGTTGAATTTTAGCTTATCGTGGATGATGGTCTCTACACTGTCAGTGCTGATGTTCAGTATTGAAGCCAATTCTCGTACATGAATCTGCCTCTTGTTCCTTATCAGCTCATTTGAATAATCTTTGATAGCAGTTGCTGGCCTTTCCTTATGAGGTTTACTGCCGGTGGATTCTCGCCCTGCTTCAAACTTTTGCCACCAAGCAAAGACGGATGATCGAGACAAACATGACTCGGTGTTTAAAGTCTCTGATGAATTTCAGATGCTTTCACACCTTCGTTGTGGAGTAACTTGATGGTTATTCATTGTTCCACTTTGGCCGCTGTCCGCTATTTGTTTAAACAAACAATCGGCTGTCATGGCAACCGGATGAGTGGTGCTGCATTTGCATGACAGGCAGTAGTTGCCATCCCAACAATGAAAGTTTAGATTTTTACAACAATGAAATTTACAAAAACTAAAATCCAGGTCAAATTTGAATGCCCCTCGTATTTCGAATAAATTTTTTTTCTTTTAAATAAAAGAAGCAGATCTTATACACTTCTAATAATTACTCTACCCGACACATTTTTTGTTCATCATAGTTTATTTAAAATAAGGCGCTCACACAAACGTAAGTTGCATATGAATGGCAATGGTAAACATACACACACTGGCCAATGAATTAGAAACCCGTGATGAATTACTGTACTGATATTTAAAGCGGGGTCACAGGTCAGAAACGATTGTGATATGCAAATGAATGCAATCATGTGAGGTACATGCTCATTCTAAGCTGCAGTTACAGGATAGGAACAAGCTGCAGCTGTTCAAGTTGAGTGAAATGGGGAAAGCAACAGACCTGTCTGAGTTCCAAAAAGGAGTTATTGTGGGATCCCGTCTAGCTGGAGCTACGATTTCCAGGACAGTACAACCGACCGGTATCTCAAAAGGTCAGGCCACCAAAGTGTTCAATGCGTGGAAACGGAATCCATAAGAGTTGTCGAAACGGTAGAATTGTGGATGAAAAACAATCAACACAGACAGAGACCGACGTCGTCTGAGACGGATTGTGCGGCAAAACCGAAGGTCTACTGTAGAGCAACTGACGGCAGACTTCAATGAAGGATCATCGCAACCCATCTCCTCCAGAACAATGCGCCGAGAGTTGAAGCGAATAGGGATAGGAAGTCGTATGCCAGTGAGGAAGCCCCTTGTGTCAGCAACAAACCGGAAAGTTCGCCTGCAGTGGTGTAAAGAACTGTGTGACTGGACAGTAGACTACTGGAAAAAGGTGTTATGGTCAAACGAGTCACGTTACACATTGTTTTGCACCGATGGCCGGCAGAGAATTTGGTGGCAGCCCCATGAAGCGATGGACCCCTCATGTGTTGTGAACACAGTTCAAGCTGCAGGAGGAGGTGTCATTGTATGGGCCATGTTTTCTTGGTATGGCAGGGGTCCCTGATATTCCTTGATAGTCGGGTGAAAGCCAAAGACTACCTGAACATTGTTGCAAATCAAGTCCATCCTGCAATGGTGCATTTGTACCCAAATGGTGACGGGTTTTGGACGACAATGCTACTGTCCTTCGAGCAAGAATTGTTCAGGAGTGGTTTTCAGAACATGACACCAAGTTGCAACATCTGCCGTGGCTAGCGCAAAGTCCGGATTTGAATCCGATCGAGAATGTTTGGGACATGTTGGAAAGAGGCATTCGTCGAAGGCATCCGCTTCCGTCTACTCTCCAGGACCTGAAGGCCTCTCTGACGAATTCATGGTCTGCGATTACCTTACCTGCATTGCAACACCTTGTAGAGTCCATGTTCTGTAATTACAGCCAAAGGAGGGTCAATACCATAATGAACAGAGGAAACACCCTTACCATTTGGGCATTTTGGGCCAAAGTGGAATTTTTGACCAGTTCAAAGGAGACACGTTTGTTCGTCCATCGAAATTAATGACTGAAAGTTGTGAATAATAGGACCAAAGAGGTTCGTATTAGTACTCAGTTTAACGTCTTTTCTCTCAATAACCTGGAGTAGTCTTTTTCGGTAATCGGTGAACAGTATCATCGATGCCTCGGTGTTTGTCTTAGATATTTAAAGCTGCATCCAAGACATTATTCCATAACAGATCCTTAATTTAAAATTGTGGCCTATCACAGACAACATTTTCAACATTTTCTATCATATTCAAGTCGGGAGACCTGTTAGATTGAAGAACCATTATTCCATGGTTTGGTTGCCTTTGAGGCATGGATTGTGGTAACATCCTGTTGAAAGAAGTGCTTTTGGCCTTCGAAGACATTGTCTAAGAAGGGTTTAACTTCACTTCAACCCTTTCCAGTTGAAGAAAATTATTCGGACACCAATCACCACGGTATGACCCCGCCTCCTCCTGTTTCTCATTTTTTTTCGTACATTACCATGTGGTTCTATTGTGAAGTCCCAAAATTGTCTGATCCATCCAATGAAAAGCGGTCAGAGGCTGAGTCGTCTACTTTAAATATATTATAGGGCTTTAAGAAACTTTTAAGAGCAGCAGTGTCCAGCACTTCGTTAACAGGTGAGTGATCACAGGTGTCCAGAGGACTAGCAACTAAAGTATGATGTCTCGTTCAATGTATATCCATATAAGATTTGCTGTTTTGATTGTAGCATTTGCAATTTCATGCAGGGTGCTTGGTATTCAAGTCACACGTTATAATAACTGGAATGGGCCCGGTCAGCAGCTCATCAAGTTCGCACAGACCAAGCTTGTGCTTAGGCGAATTATACAGGGTGAATACAAAAGTCTGAACCTCCCTTTTATTTTTTGAACCGAAGCAGATATGTCAATTTTGATGAATCCAATAAATAGGAAGTTGTGGGTGGCCTATCCGATGGTGCACTTTTCATCATCCCAAATATGCAAATTAGGACACATTCAAAATTTATCTCAAAAACCGTAAGGGAAAGAGAAAAAAAACCCAATTGCAAACTTGTTCAGCATAAAAAAACAAACAAAACAAAAAAAAATCATCCAAATCGGACCAACCAATCACCCACAATCACGTGGTGAACTGTTTGTAGCTTACAAACAGTCACACTGCACAAGGAAAACTGAATGTTGATATTTTCACCATGTAAAGCATGCAAATCAAAAAATTAACATAAATTACCATACTCACATTCACTTTCATGCGGAAAAGCAAATAAAAGGCATGTTTCAGCACACAGAAGACAGAACAATTCCAGGATGGCAAGCTACACTGTTCCGGAAATGGTCAACATGATCTTCTGCTTCGGAGAGGCAAGGAGAAACCTACATGCTGCAGTTAGATTGTATCGAGACAGATACCCTAATGAACGCCATCCATCTCGTCAAACAATGCGTCACATTATTCAAAGATTCGAGGCTACAGGGAATGTTAATGCAGAACGAGGACGACCAAGGGCACAAGGCGACGAGGATATAACGACACTAGTTCTGGCTACAGTTGCTGCAAATCCCCACACAAGCAGCAGAGCAATCGCTGCAGATGTTGGGTGTCATCGGAGAACTGTTTTCAACATTCTACACGCATATCATTTTCACCCATACCATATTCATTGTCACTAGGAGTTACTGCCATTGGATTATGTTGCTAGGGCCGCCTTCTGCAACTGGTTACTTACCTGCCTGGATGGCAGTCCAAACTTCATTCATGAGGTGTTGTGGACAGATGAAGCCCGGTTCACCAAGGATGGAGTTATCAACAGGCACAATCATCATCATTGGGTAGACGAAAACCCACGATGTCTGCGAGAAGCAACTCATCAAGTGAACTGGAGAATCAACGTGTAGTGTGGATTGTACAATGACACTGTGGTTGGACCGTAATTTTACGATGGAACACTGACTGCAGAACGCTACCGGGCTGAAATTCTCAACGTGGTAGTCACAGACTTGGCCTCGTATCAGCGCACATGGTTTCAGCATAATGGAGCTCCTCGCACATTACGGGTTGGTCGTTTGCGACGTCTAAGTGAGATGTTTGGATAACAATGGATTGGCCGAGAAGGACCAGTTCCTTGGCCACCCCGCTCCCCTGATTTAACACCACTTGACTTTTTCTTGTGGGGATACCTGAAGGACA
>JAHWFO010103342.1:0-11666 GCA_023313115.1 Rhysida immarginata
TTGTGTAATACTTTTATAATTATTAAGTATATTCTGAACATGTAGACTACTGAAGCAGTTAGGGGCTTTTATCCTACCCTCGACAACCTCTTAGTTTGCCCCCCCCCCTCTGCCTTTCGTATTATTTCCTTTATTATCAGATTATCGTTTGTTGATTATTACATGCAAAAGTTGTATTTAAATAAACATTTTAACAGTAACGCCATTTGTTAAAAGTTTTTTTTCGACCATTTATTTATTATGTTGTTATGACTATGTGCATATGCCAGTCTGCGAACAGGTGACGTGAAATTTTGTGTTAAACTGAGGAAATCGACCACAGGATATTAAATGTTTCGGCAAGCTTATTATTTATGTTATTATTTAATTTTTACTTAATAAAAAGATAATTTCCTGTATGTGCTCAATAATTTTATACAGTTATTAATTTCATTCTGAAAATGAAAGATACTGAAGCGGTATAAATAGTTTGGGGCATATGTCGTCAACAAGATTAGATTTATTGTGGCTACTATATCACATTGCTTACAAAAGCTGTATATAGATACGGAGTTTTAACAGTAACGGTATTTATTGTTTATCTTTCAAGTAAATAAATTAGTAACAAAAATTATTTTCGTTAATGAATTTTATGAAAGTTTTTTCGACCATTTCTTTATTTTTCGACGAATTGACCGCCCGACCAACTGACAGGTCGACGAATTGACATTCGACTAATTGACCTCCGACAAATTGACCGCCCGACCAACTGACACTCTCAACGAAATGACGCTCGACGAATTGACCTTCGACGAACTAACCGCGCGACCAACTGACACTCTCAACGAATTGACGCTCGACGAATTGACGCCGACGAACTGACGCTCGACGAATTGACCCTCGACGAACTGACCTGATACCATATGAACCGATGCAAGCAACAAGAAAGAGATTGATCATGCTCACTGACGGTACGAAAATGTCCATAAGAAATGTTCCTGCAGTTGTACGCGTGCCATATTTCGTGGCCGCAAATGACTCAGAAAACTACTTCTTTAGCTTACTCCTACAATACAAACCATATCGTAAAGAAGAGCAGCTATTAGGTGAATTCAACTCTGCAAAAGAAGCATTTCTAGCAAATGAACAATTGCTCAAACAAACGTCTGAGTTTATGGAAACATTTCGTCAACATGACAGGCAATTAGAGAATGCCTTTAATCAAGTTCATGCACTCCTACTTCTCGAAGAAGCCGAGCCAGCTCAATCGGAGGAATGCCAAGAAATGCCGGATCCACCAATGGATAAAAAACAATTCGAAACTGCCCAAAGAGCAATGAATGCTGATCAAAGAGAAATGTTCAGATTGGTCACACGAAGCATCTACCTGCAACTGAATGGAGGCACTGAACGATTAAGAATATTTTTCACTGGCGGCGCTGGAGTAAGAAAATCATTCTTACTGAATTTATTGAAAAATCAAATAAACCGATGCTGCTCGAAGACAGCTGTAAAAGTGTGTGCATTGACTGGAGTTGCAGCACGATTAATTGGCGGATCAACAATTCATACGACATTGAAACTACCTGTACAGAAGGATGGTCGGAGTGCAAACATACAACCATTGACAGGAAACTACTTGAGAAATATGCGACTATGATGGAAAGATATACAGTTCCTAATCATCGATGAAATATCAATGGTATCCTATCAGATGTTATGCATGATTGATATGCACCTTCGACCACTAAAAAATAACTATGAATGTTTCTTCGAAGGTTTAAATGTTCTGCTTTTTGGTGATCTGATGCAGCTACCACCTATTAAACGAGGCAGCAATGAACCTGTATATGTACAGCCTGAGAGTATGCAACCTGCAACACATTTATGGAGGCTGTTCACAGTGTATGAACTGAAACAGAACATGAGACAAGAAGGTGATGCAGTGTTTATCGATCTATTGAATGCCCTAAGAGTTGGAGAAACGAGATCTGAGTACTTCGCAGTATTGTTCGAGAAGATTCTCCAAGAAGCAACCGGAGAATTTGCTATAGACAAGGGTCTGCGAATTTATCCAACCAGAAGTCAAGTTGATATGCACAACGAAAACGTGCTGAAATACTTCAAAGATCGAGATGCAGTCATACATACAATAGTAGCTCAAGATCAATTGGTGGACGCTACACGAAACATCGAGAATGTCCATATAAACAACATCATACCAACATCATAAGACGGGAGCTTCCCCAAGAAATTGGAAATATTTGAAGAAGCAAAAGTCATGTTAAGATCTAATAAATGGATTCGTCAGTGAAATCATATGGCCTCACTTCCGCCGTGCACAGTTATACGAAACTGATATTCCATCGTTTCGTGTGGATTTTGGAAGAGATGGTATTGTGGCATCCCCCCACCCCCGCAATATGTTAGATAATGCTCTAGGGTTCGATGAACAACCTCTGAGGTAGGCGAGAGCTAAGGTTCGGAACCGAAAATAAAAAGATGCAACCTGATATTACTGTAATCTTGATCAAACTAATTTATTGTCCTAGAGTACATACATTTTAACATAATATTCTCTACTTCTAACTACCATGGTATCGCTAAAGGGCCCCATCTAACATGCAAGTGTATTAAATTTAATCTTAATGCTACGAACTTTCCGCTCATTTCAATCAACCAACCGGCACACTTGCTATATAAAGAGGATCAACAGCCAACATCAATGTTACGTTGAGGCAGCAACGACAGTTTGACAGTGAACTATAGGAATACTGAACAATTTACACTCCCGAATCAAATATTCCATACTCTTACACCTGATAGTGCAACGTCCCTCCTTTAATTACCTCGAAAAGGGGGAAGGAACAGTGACCCCTCTTGGCGAGTGTAAATAATAGTTAACTATATCCCACTGGCAGCGCTGGACACCGCGTTTAAACATATCTTACTACGCATGTGCGTGCGCTCCCGGTTCATCAGCCAAGACTATATGTCGAATTACAACTATGGACCTCAAAACCGTATTAGCTGCTGCCCAATTGCACTAGCAAGGTGCTTAATAAGATAGAGTATTATTTACTTAATAATCCATCTTAATCAGCAGTTGAAGACATTAAATTGTCTCTCTAAACACACATAAACAAGGTCCGTGGGCGCTTTTCTAACATCCGTTACGTGGTAATCAGGGCTCCGGGGTAATCGATGATCGATTCATGATACAGTTTTCGCGCGTGTCCGTGGGCTTAACTCAACAAATTGAAACGAACTCACCGGGTATTTCATATTTTGCCAATCATGCTGACTCGTCAGGTCCCAAACCTACGGTACGTCCTTACATCGCTGAAGTCGAGCGTTCAATGACTGCGCTGTTTGCCGTTGTAACCGGGCTCCATCATGGGTCCAAGTCCACTGCTCATTTCACTCAGTCGGCGAAGGCCAGACGTTAGCTCATGTCGGAAAACACAAGTTTAGCAAATATGAGAAATAAAATCAAATTAAAGAAATTTTTCTTAGCACATATTTACTTAGAAACGTTTTAGACGATTTCCAACCTTGACGAGCTCATTGCAATTTCTCAGCGATGAATCTCATAATTAGAACAGACTAGATATTCTTGTAGAGAAAAATTGTTTTTTCTTTTTTTTTAATAACATAAATCCTTCTTCCTTTTCGCCATCACATTTTCAGAACGAAACCAGTATTTACTAAGCTTAGCACAATATGTCTTCTCTCAACAAGGAGAAAAAAAGAAATCTCTTAACATTTTTTTTCAACAAACGGGAAGATCCGCTCATCACTTTTTTGCCGAAAACGATCGCAACAATCCTCCGCTGGAAGCTGAGCTATATTCGTGGAAAACTCCTCAACAATACAGCTCCAACAGAGGACCATTGACGATCGTTCACGGCATCCTACATTCTCCACTTAAATAATAATAAAAACACACGCATTCATATTTTCACCGCACCACAAACAATAACCATTCATACAACAACAAAACACCCGTTATAAAACGCACAACGCAAAACCAACGATGTCAATTAGATAATGAACATTTTAATTTCTACGAGACTTGTCCCTATTATCCTGCCGTCAGACACACGTGACTAACCTATAACGGAACGTCACATGCGCCCAACGACAGGACTCGAACATACCCCGTCAAGGGTTACGTTCGGGTAAAATACATCAGCAAACCAAAAAAAAATATTGCTATTAAGTATCTAACTCCATTTTGCTTTCAAACCAATTACAGAGCCACTCCATAATACCAAATACCGTCACTCAACCTACAACTCATGGACATATCATTGAACATGCTACCATCCTATTGTTCACATCATCAGCAGATACAATTACGCCCCGTAGGCTCACCTAACTCCCTAGATCAAATTACCATAAAATCTCAAAACATAACCACCGTCAATTATACAACCCCAAACATTCCTTGACACCCTGTGTCACCCCCCAAGAAAAAAAAATACGGTCTTGCGAAGCGATTAACACTCCCGAACATCATTTCGCTCCACACTAACTTGCGCATCTCCACCTTATTTATACTCTATATCGTTCCACTTACCCACACCAACTATAATCTTTTACTACAAGCCCAAATTTTAATGCTCCTGATTCTTAAATCTATAACAAAACATACATAAACATACATCAAACACAATTTCTTGACTGCGCATTTGTCTATTCAGGTGTTCGATATCCACACCTCTTCCCAATCATCCATACCCTTATCACCATAACTCGCTTATACACAATCAAATATACAATAACAAAATCTTACATTTCACTATATATCACCCTACATAGCACTCCTAGATTCTACATTTCACAGCAATTTCTTAGTCACAATCGCTTCGCAAGAAGTCATTGAATTTCTCCTAACCATAGGCAAGCGCCCGTTCGCGCGGTGAAAGGCCCGTCCCGCACGCTGCCATAAATTCCCTCATTCCCTTACCGGACCCAGTTTTCTTATTATGATCAATATCCCTATTTTCGCGTTCTTCCTCCCTCTTATTTCTAGTGCGATGCTTTACCCCACCCCGAGCTTTTCTCTTCCTCACTGTTTCGTGTCCGTCCTCACCCTTCTGCCTCACATTGTCGCTATCACCCACCACTGGTATCTCTCTTTCGATTTCATTACTCCTCTCCCTGTCCAAATTATCACAGGCCTTAATGTCTTCCATCATCATCACAGTACAATTAAGCTCCGCTGATAGACCCTTCTTACTCGCCCCTCGTGCGTGATGCTTCTTTATACCTCCCAACGGAGTACTTCTTGGACTACAATTCCTCTCAGTTAATTCCTTATTCACTGGCTCAGGACGTTGCTCATTAATCACTCGGGTTGCCCTCTCCATAGACCCTAGAACCATATCTCCGACCGTCATAGCTTCCTCCCCAACCCCTGTTTCCTCCTCCAGGTGTAACCCCTCCCAAGAGTTAACCACCTGCTGTCCCGGCGTATCATTGAGCATCCTACTTATGTACGCCTCTTCCTCCCTTATATCATCGCCACTTATGTTAGCATAATTAACCTCCTCCTCTATCGCAATGGTCTCACCAGAGCTTGCTGCCATCCCCTGATCCTCAAATTCGGGATCCTCCAAAAGTCTTAACTCCGTCGATGGAGTTTGCTGATAGGTCTCCAGTGCGGCCTCCTGAAGGGAATACCCTGTACTCATTATATCAGGACCCACTGGGAAGCCTACATTAGGGTGCCCAGCAAACGGCAACGAGACCGGGATGCTAACTTCCCCATACATCCCCTGGTACATTTCATCAGGCATTGCTCCGGTTTGAATTACCTGCCAGCCCTCACTTGCAGCAGGGACACCACCTAGACCTTCGACTGAAAATTGCGCTGGCTTTCGAACGGTGTCCTCGGCCTTTGGCTGCGCGATAATTCTGTCTCTTTTGAGCATTTTGCCTGTGCCTTTAAACCAGTCTTTCTGCCAGGGCTTCCATATCTGCCCTGCTCTCACCCATTTCACATCACTGAAACGGAGACCCATTATTTTAACCCAACCTGTCTCATCAATAGCTTGTACCCTGAAAGGCCCTGTCCAACGCATCTTGTTAGCCCCCTTCCCAGTCATACGTAGCATGACAAGTTCAGCGTCGGTTTCCAGTGAGATGCCCGAGTCTGACTCACCCCCATTAGGAGAGCCCAACCTGGGTTCCACCGCCTCCTCGCTAACATTTGGTCGTTGCTCCCGGTTCCCTTCCCACAACGCCTTGGACACAAGTTCCACTAATTTTTCGTCCAACGTCTCAAGACGCTGGAAGCGTTCCGCGCAATCCCTATGATCCACTTGCAATTCTCCTCGGATCTCCATTTTGTGACATACACCCCCCCCCCCTCACAATCAGTTACTTATAACCCCAAAGTATACTCACATGCGACATATACATTCACCAATACACTTCGAAACATTGCTCTTAAGCAAAAACAAAAAAAAACCTAACAATACACGTTAAAATGCAGCAATATCAGGTGACTGCTATAATCCGGATTTTGCGGATGTTCGGTCCCTGTTCGGGCGCCAGTGTGGCGTCCCCCCACTCCCGCAATATGTTAGATAATGCTCTAGGGTTCGATGAACAACCTCTGAGGTGGGCGAGAGCTAAGGTTCGGAACCGAAAATAAAAAGATGCAACCTGATATTACTGTAATCTTGATCAAACTAATTTATTGTCCTAGAGTACATACATTTTAACATAATATTCTCTACTTCTAACTACCATGGTATCGCTAAAGGGCCCCATCTAACATGCAAGTGTATTAAATTTAATCTTAATGCTACGAACTTTCCGCTCATTTCAATCAACAAACCGGCACACTTGCCTATATAAAGAGGATCAACAGCCAACATCAATGTTAAGTTGAGGCAGCAACGACAGTTTGACAGTGAACTATAGGAATACTGAACAATTTACACTCCCGAATCAAATATTCCTTACTCTTACACCTGAAAGTGCAACGCCCCTCCTTTAATTACCTCGAAAAGGGGGAAGGAACAGTGACCCCTCTTGGCGAGTGTAAATAATAGTTAACTATATCCTACTGGCAGCGCTGGACACCGCGTTTAAACATATGTTACTACGCATGTGCGTGCGCTCCCGGTTCATCAGCCAAGACTATATGTCGAATTACAACTATGGACCTCAAAACCGTATTGCTAGCTGCTGCCCAATTGCACTAGCAAGGTGCTTAATAAGATAGAGTATTATTCACTTAATAATCCATCTTAATCAGCAGTTGAAGACATTAAATTGTCTCTCTAAACACACATAAACAAGGTCCGTGGGCGCTTTTCTAACATCCGTTACGTGGTAATCAGGGCTCCGGGGTAATCGATGATCGATTCATGATATAGTGCCCGTGGGCTCAACTCAACAAATTGAAACGAACTCACCGGGTATTTCATATTTCGCCAATCATGCTGACTCGCCAGGTCCCGAACCTACGGTACGTCCTTCCATCGCTGAAGTCGAGCGTTCAATGACTGCGCTGTTTGCCGTTGTAACCGGGCTCCATCATGGGTCCAAATCCACTGCTCATTTCACTCAGTCGGCGAAGGCCAGACGTTAGCTCATGTCGGAAAACACAAGTTTAGCAAATATGAGAAATAAAATCAAATAAAAGAAATTTTTCTTAGCACATATTTACTTAGAAACGTTTTAGACGATTTCCAACCTTGACGAGCTCATTGCAATTTCTCAGCGACGAATCTCATAATTAGAACAGACTAGATATTCTTGTAGAGAAAAATTGTTTTTTCTTTTTTTTTAATAACATAAATCCTTCTTCCTTTTCGCCATCACATTTTCAGAACGAAACCAGTATTTACTAAGCTTAGCACAATATGTCTTCTCTCAACAAGGAGGAAAAAAGAAATCTCTTAACATTTTTTTTTCAACAGACGGGAAGATCCGCTTTTCACTTTTTCGCCGAAAACGATCGCAACAATCCTCCGCTGGAAGCTGAGCTATATTCGTGGAAAACTCCTCAACAATACAGCTCCAACACAGGACCATTGACGATCGTTCACGGCATCCTACATTCTCCACTTAAATAATAATAAAAACACACGCATTCATATTTTCACCGCACCACAAACAATAACCATTCATACAACAACAAAACACCCGTTATAAAACGCACAACGCAAAACCAACAATGTCGATTAGATAATGAACATTTTAATTTCTACGAGACTTGTCCCTATTATCCTGCCGTCAGACACACGCGACTAACCTATAACGGAACGTCACAGTATACATATTATACAACCTATATCCGTCCAGTTTCCAGCCAAATATGGATTTGGAACGATGGAACGAAGAATGCTACCATTGGTCTTGTCATGGGCAACCACAGTATATATGATGCAAGGATGCACAGTTGACTATGCTATAGTATATTTAGGACCAAAACTCTTTAAAGAAGGACAAGCATACGTAGCTTTGAGTCGTGTACGCTCGCTAGATGGCCTACGCATTGAAGAAATAGACTGCACAAAGCTGAATGGGAAAAAACCTTGCAATAATTAAGCGTTGGCTGAAATTAATAGAATGAGGAACTCCTGAGTAACATTTGACCTGTGTTTGTATCTGAACTAATGTTGGGCAATTTTGAGATAACTCTAACCGATAAATATAATCGATTAGCAAAACGATCGATTAGTTCAATCGACTAATCATCATTCGATTAAATCGGTTTATATCGATTAATCGAATCACGTGATGTCATCTTTGTCAAGAAAACGTTTGTCAGCAAACAGAATTCCAGTATCGCCAGTGTTGTGTACAAGAAACATTCAATGGTGTTTAGGGTATGTTTCTCGTGTGAAACGTGCAGGAGGACATCCACGAAATCATGTTTGTATAAAAATCTGATTAAAACTTTATTGAATTTGTTTATTTGTAATTAGGTTACTTTGTGGTAATTATTAGACTTTAAAACGTAGACTAAGATGCATTTTAAGATTACTGTTTTCTTCAAATATTCAGTCAAGCTTTGAAAATCCCTTTGAGCTTTAACGTAATTGCTAAATAAATTTGTGTTGCAAATAAGTAAATGATATACAGAGTCAGTCAAAAAGTACTTACCGATATCTTAACATCAATAAAATTAGAGCGAAACTGGCTAAAAATTATTGAAGCGAAAAAGAAAAACCACTTTTCCAGTATAAATATTTATACGGATGCTCTTTTCAAACGAATATGTAGTTTTCATCAGCTTACTACAACGTTTTCGTTTCATTATGTACTGAAATTTTCCAGTGGGAATGGTCCATGAGGTGGTAAGCTGTGATATAGAAGAAAGAACGCTATCTTTAATTAAGGCGTTAACGTCTTCTATATAAAGCTCATTGCCTCATGGACCATTTCCAATGGACTTGGATAATTTCAGTGAAAACAGTTTTTGACACTCCCAGTGGTTGCTAACTACCTCTACTACCTCATGACTATTGTCGTCCAAAGGTTAGCAAATGTTTTCCAAAGTTGGGAACACCGTCATAAAAATTGTAGTTTGCTATTTTTTCCTACTTGGTAAATTTTTTAAAAGTAATTGAAACCAACGTATTTCAATATTAATCGATGAGTTTAAATTAATCAATCTAATCGATTAATCATGATTAATCGACTAGCCCTATATTTGAAACATTTATCGATTAATCACCCAACCATACTTGAACACTTAAAATACAAAATGCATTGGAAACATTGCATAAAATAAGATAAAGACTAAAAAGAATAAAATAAAATACAGTAAAAAAAAAAGCTTTTTAAAAACAATGTTTTATATTAAAATAAAAATGCGCTCAAAAGTAGAAAATAAGTTTTCTTTACTTAATATTTTTGTGAATAAAAATAAAAACGTTGGGGTGCTCACTGAACATATTCTGTATATTCTATATATTCAGTAATGTATTATACAAATTTATATTGTCTTCTCAATCAGTCTATAAAGGTGGAGTTACCTATATATAGTCGGTTTCTACAGGAAAAAAAATTTTGTATGGAGATATATCCTAAAGTAATTGGTTACTGAGTTCTAGGTATCTGGTAACTATATAGTTAGTTAGCTAAATCTACAATCATTTTTTTTCAGTCAGATTAAATGAGTAACAAGAAAAACGCGGGGAATCAAGACATACAATCATAATAAATGCCCAAAATGATCTTCACAAGCGTCAATGTGTTATTGAGCTCGGACTGGCTCACACGCTGAAATTTTCCTGTTGCTGAGAACCTTCCATTATCTGATGGAGAACTGCTTTATCATGACCTTGAGTAAAATTACCAATAAATATTAGATGTCCACATACATTAAATCCCATAGAGTTGAGATAGGGAGATCTAGCAGGCCATGGTATAAGTCCTCTGCTTCATGTAGCTATTTTCCTTTTTTTTAGCAATAGAACCGAGTATGTTGATATTGAAATAGAATTATTTGAAAATTCAATATAAATTTAATTAAATATAAATATGTTCAGTGTGCGCCCCAACGTTTTTATTTTTATTCACAAAAATATTAAGCAAAGATAACTTATTTTCTACTTTTGAGTGCATTTTTATTTTAATATAAAACGTTGTTTTTAAAAAGTTTTTTTATTTACTGTAGTTTATTATTGTAGCAATACAAGACACTGAGAAGACATGACCTTATAATAGTCTTTATACAATACAACCTTGTATTTTTACTTCATGAGAAGAGATGACCTTTGGTTTAAGATATGTAATATGTTGCTTTCGTGATAATATACTGGCTCAAGAAATACACTTAGAAAATAATTTTATATGCTTTCATTTGTTCATGGTCAAATGCTTTGGATTCAATAAAATAATTGTAAATGTCGAAATATGAAACGGGTGCGCACTTCACATCACACATTCTGGAGAATTAATTTATATTCATAATCTGAAATACAATTATAAACAGGCTTTAAAGCAAGCAAATAAAGACATTTTTACAAATGCTGTCTAATTTTTTTTTTTACAGTCATGCTGCCTATACAATCGCATTAAAAATAGACTAAAGAATGCAATCGCAATTCGACATAAACATGTAACTCATGTTAATCACTTGCCACTAAATATTAAAATCAGAGCAGGAATGTTATACACAACATCCGATTTTTAGGTATCTTTAATTAACGATGCGACATTATAGGAAGCAATGCTAAAATTTAAGAGTGGATGAAAGGAATCGGAAGACCCGAGAGCTCAGAACGTAGCCACCTTATGTGTAAAAATATACGATGGCTACGCTCAGGGGGATGTTGTAATGGCGGACGCATTCGAAACTTAAACATGGCCGCGCCCGTGAAATCGAAAGTAAAAAGATGGATTCTCCTACAATCTCTTAGCGCACATTGCATGCTAGTATTAACTAATGCGAAATCATTCATAAATAATATACGCTCAACCTGATCACTAGCATTCCAACCTCCCTATTAGAACTTTTAGTCCACTCCTATAACTTCAGCCCCATCTCTCCCATCCATCCATGCCCACCATTTGTTCTCTAACACATTAGCGTTACCTTGGATTCCGATCTCCTCCTGCCTCCTACCCTCCGATTTTCATCTCCATCTTCTTATCAGCTCCGATTTGCCCCCTCACTCATCCCTTCCTTTACCCACTCCTCTCCACCCCTTTCT
>JAHWFO010103343.1:0-11515 GCA_023313115.1 Rhysida immarginata
TCCATGAAAAGTTACGAGTTCACTTTAATTGTCTTAGCATTTCTTTCGAGTGATGAATATTTAATTTCCTTCTTTCGGATGCTTTGTTAGTAAAGATCGTTTTTATTTGTATCCATTTTATGAAAAAAAAAAAAAAGCATACTTGTGAGTAAAAAAATTGATTTCCGTTTTGAGGAGGAGGAGGAGGAGGAAGAAAAAAACCCACTAATTTCCTAAGCTCCAACACTAAATTATCTTAAATTAGTTTTTCTTTCATGTTTCTCACTCTGTCATCATTTTGTGCTTTGTGATCTAATTTTTACACTGTTAATCTAACCAAAAAAAAATGGTTCTAAAATAATAAGTGCGTTTTTATCTTAAACTTCAAGATAAAAAAGGGGCTTTCGTCTTGAAAGAGTTTCTTTTAAGCAGCAGAAAATGCCAAAATGGCTAAATTTTCAATTTGATTACAACAGATAAAAATCAAATTACGTTTTGTAACTTAGAAGTTAAAAATATTCTTTCAAGTAAAAATTGTCGAGGGGTTATTTTTGTAAACAAGTTTTGCTTTATCCATACAATATTGTAACAATTCAAAAGTTGGATGTGATTAAATATTAAAATACTCCATTAAGGAATGACAAAACCAAGTACCGAAAGGCTAAACTAAACCATTCGCGGAACCATATTTTTCAACCGCCCTATGATAACATTGTAAGTTTCTAATGAACCATAATGATACCATTAAACCACGTACCTTTGAACCAACTTGGATTATCATTAATTTTATTCTTATATTCACTTATGACACATCATTCCAAGTTATTTGTTCAATCTCGGATTCAATCTCGTCATCATGATTTGTTAGATTATTACTTAATACAGGGTGATTCAGAAAGGTAGGTCAAGAATGAAATACCATGTACAGTTTGTAGCGGGGAACAAAATTTTTCCTATAATTTTCCAAAATTTTTCGGGGGTGGCCTGGTGGGCTTTCACTGAAACACAACTTCAGTGAAGTTAAGCAACACCAGGCACGGCTAGTCACTGGATGGACGTATTGGATTACGGCTGCTGTGACCATCATCCAGAGACCCAACTCGTCGGCCTCAGGCCACACAGGCTCTGGATGGACGTATTGGATTACGATGGATTAAGTAAATAAAAAATAAAGCAAAATAAAAATGGGTCCGGAAATGAATCCTTACAGAGATAATGCAACTTGCACGAGGTAGGAATGACATTACAGTAGGTGTTCAAAATGCCGACCCTGAGCCAATTCTCTCGTAGGCAGACTGTCTCGAAGTCGTTGGTGCGAAATCAGTCAGTTGGTGAGTGTCATGCGAGATGGAAGTAACCCGTGTTGAGCAGCACGCTTACATCAAAATAGCCGTTCTCCGAGGAAGAAATGCGATGGAATGTCACAGTGAATTAGTGGAAGCCCTTGGGAATAATGCCCTACCATACCGTACAGTAGCACGGTGGGTAGGAAAGTTTCAGCACGGACGTGTGTCAACCAGTGATGAGCAACCGTGAAGGCCATATTGCCCTGTATACTACCGTAATAAATTAGTGTGTTACGATATTTCAGTGCTATTCATTGTCCACACATGTAGTTAACACCTTGTCCTTTCGTCTGTATATGTCACATTTTCCAACCGGACTGGTATCTTCAAGAAAAAAAATAGTTGCCGTGACTTTTGCCCCAACGTATTAATATTATTTTATTAACTAATTTCATTTATAGAAGCAAAATTACTATATAATGATTAAAGAGATCATAGCTTAATTTCAGCATCAATAATGCAAAATTTCATCATACAAACCAATGACGTATATTAAAGATAGACCCGGAAACCTGTCAGCATACTTGAAGTGGGAAGGTCTAATGAGCAAAACACATGGCTAAACATGACGGTGCCTGATTAATAATTCTTTCACACTCCGATCACGGAATGATAAGTTTATCTTTTCGTTAACTTTGTATTTGAAGTATTTTATAATATTTTATAAACAATTTTTCGATCATGGTTTCAATATCAATTTCGTTGCGATCATCTTTCAGTACGTATTTTCGATTTATGGTTGTGGAAAGTGATTCCTGATCCTTTTTCGTGCCTATTTGTACGGTTGTACGCGGAAACTTTGAGGAATGGTTTTGAATTAATTATTCCTCGGGCCCAAAATCGTCAAAAACAAAGAAACCACACAGCTAACAACACCACAGCTCACTCCTGTCCAGAACTGCCATGGCTTCAATTGGCTTCACTTTGGTGGCGATGTTAACAATAGGATTCGGGATCTACCTTTAATATACGTCATTGGAACAAACAGCCCGAGCAACGCTCGACGGGCATATCAGCTAGACTTTTGTTTTCAAAGGATGTCACTAGATGGCGATGCCAGACGAAGAATGTTTCATTTTATTCATTTTTTCTAGACTTTCGAGGTCCCAGGTATATACAGGGTGATTCAGTCAATTTCTGACCATTTCAGTACTATGATTTATTGACCCATTAATGTTTACAAACTTAGCATTTCAGTATGATATTTTAGGCAGTTCGGAGTTTTTATTCCCGTGGAAAAGTCTTGATGATAAGCTGAATGTGGCCACCACGAACGTTTTGAACTGCTCGCAGCCGAATGGTGAAGTTGTTCCTATCCAGGATTTCTGCATCCACGAGGGTGCAGCAGTCGACGATGCTTTGTCGCAGCTGGTCTAGGGTTCTTGGTGCTGTAGTGAACACACTGTTTTTAAGGAACCCCCAGGGATAAAAATCACATGGGTTTAGGTCAGAACTCGTAGGGGGCCAAAGAAAGCCACCCCCGAATCGATCTGGAAACCTGTTTGAAATGACACTCTGAGAAAGTCTAGCACTTCATTAGTGGTGTGAGGCCTAGCGCCATCCTGTTGAAACCATTGATGTCGAAGCGGTATACGCCTCCTTCGCAGCTCGGGGATGAAGAAGATTTCCAACATGTTAAGGTAAGCCTGTGACATTACGGTGCCCTCAAAAAAGAACGGATCAATGATGCCTCTTTTGGAAATCGCGCACCAATCCATAACTTTTCGTGGATGAAGAGGTGACTTATGGATCTCATGAGGGTGCTGGGAACCCAAAAAACGAACGTTGTGTTTATTAACGTCACCTGACAGATGAAAGAAGGCCACATCTGACACCCACAGGTTGTCCACAATGTCCTGATTGGCTTCCTTCTCTGCTCCAAACTCCATCGCAAACTGTTGTCGCTTCTGTCTTCCAGTATCTGTTAGCTCCTGATAAACATGGATCTTATACGGGAACAGGTGTAAATCCTTTCTCGTGGTATACGACAACCCTTCTTCAATGGATAGGCGGCGAACAGACTTTTTAGTAGGGGAATCGACCAACCTTGTGTGAACATTTTCGAAAACTTCGGCCGTTCATACACGAGCGTCGCTCACGCCTTTTTTCTTGCCTTTAACACATCCAGTGGCACGAAATTGCTTGACAAAATCCATGATTGCTTGCCTGTCTGGTGCATCTCGACACTTATACTCCTTCTGGAACTTTCTTTGCAAGGTTACAGGTGATTTTGTCTCTAAATACAATTCGACAACCTTGCATTTCTGCTCTGTTGATAAAGCGGGCGCCATTTTTCAACAATACGATTTTCATGCAGCGCCGTTGCAACAATACAAACTCCAACTATTTAGAAATTCGATATGGCGCTCATATTCTTTCAATTGTTTATCCCTAATGCACGTCATTCGAGTGAAATGGTCAGAAATTGACTGAATCACCCTGTATTTTCAGGAAGCTTGCTTCTCTCACGGTCAGTTATACGTTGCTTGCTCCCACGTGTCCAGCTGTCGAAATCTACATGGTTTTGCGCCACAGGGGAAGACATACAACGTTGTTTACCGAAATGGACTTGAATGCACAACTGCTTTACAATCTATGCCCAGCTTGCCTGTGTAGCTGATTCATTTATCTTATCTTTTTTTTTTCATTATTTAGTTTGTACATATAATTTAATTTTCTTTTGTTCCCAGTTCATTGTTCATAAACCATCATTTTTGGTTTAAAATGATTATGAAAGGTTTGGAGAAGGCTTGCTAGACTGTTTCTCATTTTCTTGCATTTCGTTCATACTTTGTTAATCATAGTTCAACTTTTAACATAACAAACAATCGTTAAAAAATTACTCAAATCCGGGTAATATTGCTAGTACATTCATATTTTATATTTTCAACAACTAAGTTCAGTGTAAAAAATAAAAGAAGCCTTAATTTAATTATTCAAAAATTTACCTAAACAGATTTGCCCTTTTTTCAACTAACGTGTAGACAATAAAATCGGAGCTTCAAAAACAATCCGTCCTTTCACTTTTTACGCTCCTCGTATGCAAGTTGGCCTTGTAACCACAGTGTTTACTTTGAATTAACCCTCATACAAATTCATTTCTGCGTTAAAGTCCGCTTAATTTGGAACGAGTTCATTAGCTACCACAACCGGAACTGGGGCGGTTTTGCTTTAAGTATTACAAGAGGTTCACTTTAAAATGAATTGAAATGAGAAGACAAGCAAATGGAATCATCAATAAACTATGAATTCAAGCCGACATTATGGCTTTCACACACAATAAAGAAAAAAATTCTTCATCTCGGTACTGAACTATGAATCTCCGGGAATCCTATTGTCGAGTAGTAGATGAAGTATAAAAGGAATTTTTCGATGCATCTATATGGTGAAATAATCCGGCATCGCTCAGACAGGAAGATAAATTGCACCAACAAAGACAAGCGAGATTTCAAACCTTTTCTTTATTACCAGCACATATTTCATGGAAAATTCCATTCTTCATTGTTCGAGGCACCACACAACTTCACGTTGACAGCGACATCTACCGCTTCCAGTTCCAATAATTCAAACACGTGAGAGTTGATTATTATTTCCGTCCCCAGAATAAATTATTAACATTTGATGGAATAAAGGTGGGTCGAGAGGTGTGAAAGTTTTTAATTAGTTCTTATTCTATTATCGGTTTTTGGAAATTAACTTTAACACAAACTCTACATTAATCTTGGCATCGAAATTAATTTTTATTACAGGAACTAAAATGTTAAATATAAATACAAGCAATGCATAAACTTCAATATGAAACTATCTTCTTTCGGTATGCAACTGTGTAACAACACAAAATCAGTATTTTGAAATAAACAAGGGTAATATTTTTAGCATTTATTTAATGCTTCGTGTTTACAAATTCATCATCTAAAGAACTTGCATAATTAGTCTGGCCTTTTGTATGAAAAATATATTTCGGTTTCTAATGAACTCAATTGGTTTGATTTGATTTGATTTACATTTGCCTGAATTATAGATTACACATGTACGAATTAGAAACCTTCGTTCAATATGGTATTGACCCTCCTTTGGCTGTAATTACAGAGCATACGCGGTTTGGCATGGACTCTACAAGGTGTTGCAATGCAGGTAAGGTAATCGCAGACCATGCATTCGTCAGAGAGACCTTCAGGTCCTGCAGAGTAGAAGGAAGCGGATGCCTTCGAGGAATGTCTCTTTCCAACATGTCCCAAACATTTTCGATCGGATTCAAATCCGGACTTTGCGCTGGCCACGGCAGATGTTGCAACTCGGTGTCATGTTCAGAAAACCACTCCTGAACAATTCTTGCTCGATGGACAGTAGCACTGATCTGCAACAATGTTCAGGTAGTCTTTGGCTTTCACCCGACTGTCAAGGAATATCAGGGGACCCTTGCCATACCAACAAAACATGGCCCATACCATGACACCTCCTCCTGCAGCTTGAATTGTGTTCAATACACATGGGGTGTCCATCGCTTCATGGGGCTGCCGCCAAATTCTCTGCCGGCCATCGGTGCAAAACAATGTGTAACGTGACTCGTCCGACCACATCACCTTTTTCCAGTCGTCTACTATCCAGTTACACCGTTCTTTACACCACTACAGATGAACTTTCCGCTTTGTTGCTGACACCAGGGGCTTCCCAACTGGCATGCGACTTCCCATACCTATTCGCTTCAATTCTTGGCGCATTGTTCTGGAGGAGATGGGTTGCGATGATCCTTCATTGAAGTCTGCCGTCAGTTGCTCCACCTCCGACCTTCGGTTTTGCCGCACAATCCGTCTCAGACGACGTCGGTCCCTGTCTGTGTTGATTGTTTTTGATCCACAATTCTGCCGTTTCGACAACTCTTGTGGATTTCGTTTCCACGCATTGAACACCTTGTAGATCTGACCTTTTGAGATACCGGTCAGTTGTACTGTCCTGGAAATCGTTGCTCCAGCTAGACGGGCTCCCACAATAACTCCTTTTTGGAACTCAGAGAGGTCTGCTGTTTTCCCCATTTTGCTCAACTTGAGCAGCTGCAGCTTGTTTTTACCCTGTACCTGCAGCTTGGAATAAGCATGTACCTCACATGATTGCATTCATTTGAATATCACAATCGTTTCTGACCTGTGACCCCGCTTTACATAACACTACAGTAATTCATCACGGGTTTCGAATTCATTAGCGTGTGTGTGTATGTGTATTGCAATAATAAATGAATTCCCTAGTAAGGGTTTTAGCATCATCTAAAACCCTATTAATGACGGTACAGAGGTATTTATGTATGTAATGAGTATGTCACATGCCATAACTTTTGAAGGGACTGACCTTGAGGCTTGAAATTTTGTACACACGTAGGCCCTATACAGAGGACGGTGCGAAAAATATAGCGAATCCTCTAGGGTGGTCCCTTTTTTATCTTTTGAACAAAGAGGGCAAATCATGAAATTTCGTTAATTTGTAGTGCGGTTCTAAAAAAATAAAACCAATATACAAGAAAAGTGATATAAGCCTCTAGGGCTCCGCCGGTGGTCCCGAGTCCCCAAATACAATTGAAGCTATAACATTTGAACGGAAAGGCCTAGGAACCTGAAATTTTGTATATTCATAGTGTGGTACTAAAAAAATATTGCAATTTTGTTTAAAAGGTCTAGAAACCTGAATTTTTGTTTACTTATAGAAAAATACTTAAAATTTAGCTAATATACACTAAGAACTGGTGGTATAAGCCTCTTGGGTCTCGACAGGAACCCTTAGGCCCCAATCACAAATCAAGCTACAACATTTGAACCAGAAGTCCAGAAACCTGAATTCTTGCATATTTATGTTGTGTTACTTAAAATTTTAGCTATTAAACACTAAAACTTATATAGTCCTCTGGGACCCTAAACACAAACAGAGCTATAATGTTTGAACGAAAAGCCTTAGAATGATGAAATTTTGTATACTTAAAGTATTATACTAAAAAAATTTAGCTAATATACACTAAAAACTGATTTAAGCCTTTTAGGTCTCGACAGGGGGCTGGCTAGTTCATGGGCGAATACTCAATATATATTTTTAGAATGGTTTCGTTACTTTATTTGCGATTTACAGAGTAGATCAAAAGTTTCGAGCACACATACTTTCATTGCGAAAACATCGGAAAAATATAAGAGGGTTTGTAGCTGATTAGTGAATGGTTAATTAAATATAGTTTATATAATAAATCTTCTATTACGCTAGACTTGACTGTATCCCTTTACGTCATTAAAATCATTACAGTTCAGGTATTAAGAAATTTAAACAATTCGTGAAATCATGCATTCGAAGAAACGCATCCCAATTGATTAATTAAATTTATTCACCGGTGCACAATTGTTTACCTGCAATCAAAATTTACCCAACAAATTTCCGTTTACCTTCCAAAGGACAACAATATTTCATGCGAATTATCGAAAAAGAAATGAAGTCAGCTCCTATTTGACTGGAGTTTCCATGGAAATATTCAAGGCTTGTAAAGAAGGGGGATGGGGAGGTGAAGAGAAGTTGCGTTTATGACAGTGACCTGTCGAAGGGGTCTAATTGTAATTGCAAACGCAGCTGGCTTTTCTCTTCTTTGGTCTCGTCCTAAAAGTGGTGGTCGGAGGCCCTTTGACAGTTGGCGTGACTCCCTTGTTGACTGTTCAACGCCCTTAGCCTCCCTATAGCGAAGCTCTACCCATTTCCTCGCATCACCCCGTTTCTCTCTCACACTCACACATATCGTTATAAGACATTTCACCCTTTTAAAACTTGTTCGTAATTTAAATGTAAATGTACTAAGTGGAATATCGAAGTCTCTGCGAAAAAAAAACAACATAAAAGAGACGAGAGAGCTTATCGGGCAGTTTTTTTTTTTAGTTTTTTTTTACCATGAATGTGTTTGCTCTGGCGTTAAAAAAGAAAGAAAATAAAACCTGGCATTAGTTATTTTTCTCCTGATGAATCAATAGAAAGCTGCGTCAACACCCATAAATTAAAAGTGGCAGGATACTTTTAATCGCAGGCTAGATTAGCGTCTTCCTTCTAATTTATATGAGAGGAAAGAGCCATAATTTCAAAATCACTGAATAACGCCTGAAGCCTTCCTGCTTTTGTCATTCAGACTGGTGACGAGCGTTTTTAAATCAGTTTTTAAAACCAAATGTTTATGTAGAAATTTAACAGTAGCGCTATCATATATTAAACAACTGTCAACATCATAGCATGAAAAGACAAATTAAAAAAATAAAAACAAGTGAATACTCTATTATGACAAAGATTGGATTAAATTTAAAATTTACTTACTTATTCAAAAATCGAATCTCCGCTTTGTTGCATTTCTCAACTCCACACGCTAAGCTGGTGATCTAAAAAAAAATACCATATTATGATTTTAATGACAATCAAAAGCTCATATAGCTTTATTGCTTTTTAATAAGCGCAGATTGCACACTGGCGGGGAAAAAATTCCAACAGCACGAAGGTATATTCAGCTATGTTATTTATTCAATTCATTCAAGTTTCAAGGTTGCAACTTATAGGGGGCGCCACCAGCGCCACCCTGTACATGCAAATGAGACATTCCAATGTCAGATATAAAGGAGATCAGACGCGCGTCTGTGTCACTTCAGACACTTGTGGACCTGTGTGATAGAGTACTCTACGTAAAACATGCCTCGAAGGCGACTGCGACATGAATATGGGCAGCTAACCCAATTCGAACGAGGACGTGTAGTGGGCCTTCGAGAGGGTGGACTTTCGTTCCGTGCTACTGCAGAAAGCATGGGTCGAGACGTTGCCACTGTGTGCAACTGTTGGCAGCAATGGTCCAGGGATGGCAGGATTACCAGCAGACCAGGTTCTGGACGACCCCCGACCACTGGAGACAGGGTTGTGGCAAATCGGACAGCATCTGCAGCGGACATTTTGGCTGCTGTGGCACAATTCGGAATCGTCTCTTGGCCAGGATCCTCCACTCCAGGCGCCCTGTGGCATGTTTGCCTCTTACCCCTCAACACCGTGCGGCACGTCTTCAGTGGTGTCAAGCCAGAGCGACTTGGAGGGCAGAATGGAGGTCTGTGGTCTTCACGGATGAAAGTCGTTTCTGTCTGGGTCAGAGTGATGATAAAACAAGGGTCAGGAGGAGGAGTGCGGAAGTCCTGTTACCGAGCTGTATCCGTCGTCGGTATACTGGCCCCACCCCTGGCGTTATGTTTTGGGGAGGGATTTCCTACGACAGCAGGACCCCCTAGTGGTTATCCCAGTCACCATGACGGCAAATGTTTACATTCGGATGGTTGTTGAACCCATTGTGCTGCCATTCATGGCTGGTATGCCGGGGGGGCTGTTCCAACAGGATAACGCTCGACCCCACACTGCCGCTGCAACCCAACGTGCCCTTCAGGGTGTCCACATCCTACCATGGCCAGCACGATCACCAGATCTGTCGCCCATCGAGAACGTCTGGGACATGGTCGGACGCCGTGTCAGGGCTCTTCCACAACCAGCAACAACTGTCGCTGATCTGACCATCCAGGTACAATAGGCATGGAATGACATACCACAAAATGACATTCGGCATCTCTACGACCGTATGCATGCACGGCGACTACAGCGGGTACTAAAGTCCGTGCTTTTCACCATGTACAGGGTGGCGCTGGTGACGCCCCCTACAAGTTGTAACCTTGAAACTTGAATCAATTGAATAAATACCATAGCTGAATATACTGTCCAAATTTCATTCATCTAGCACAAGTCCTGCGTGGTGTTGGGATTTTTTTTCTGCCAGTGTAGTTTGCTTTAAAAATTCAAAAGCATTAACTGAATTATCACATAGGGTCGAGTCACTGAATTATGACCACCTACCAATAAACCGAATCGCCAGCCTTTTTTTTGCAGCCAAAACATAATAACGAGTTGTTTATGTTTTTTGTTATATTTCGAGGACCTATATAGTTCATTTGAAGCATTATCATTGTTGTAGAAATTAAATAAAGGTCAAAACCATTGACAATGTGCTATTTTTAAAGTGTCCGAATAAACTTGAAACATACAGTATGATTTATATGTAACCATAATTTTATTTACACACACAACCCTCTATTTTCTAAACAGTTGGGTAGAGAGGAATAGCAGACGATAATTAATGGAGGAATTTTTACAAATATTTATAAGTAGCTTTTATCAAAACTGAAAAATTATCAAGCATCATCTTTGTAAATAGAGATTTCACATTAGTTTGGAGTTTGCGGCTATACATTTTCGATAAAGCCAAATTATATAGCAAATTTACAGTGTTCATGTTGAGGCGCTGAATCATAAGAATTTACAAAATAACTAATTCAGTTTGTATATTGAATGACACAATTTAATGAATGTTATTAATTCAGAATGCAAATGCAGTGAGAGAATTTCATTCGCTTATGTGTTTGTTGTGTTGAAATCAATTTCCTTTCCAGTTTTGTTTCCACTGCTGTCTGCATTCCGTATCGTCGTTAAAATCATCAAATATTTACCAAAACCGATTTCCGAGAGATAAACTCCTTTTTCTTTGTTTTTTCATATTTCAGTTTCTTTAAAATTGAATCTAGGTTCTGAAAAATATTTTACGGACTTGAACTGTAAGCAAACACAAAGGATTTGAGAGCTAAAGAAATTTAATCTCCCCCCTTGTCCTTTCAAAGTCTAACAAGAACTTTTTCTTTTAAAAAAAAAAACATTTTATGGTAACGAACATTTCACCAAATCCCCATTGAATCGGCCTATCAAAGATAAAAGTAATGAACACAAATGTTCCATTCATGGACTAATTCCGTATCGAAGAGAACCGTTGGGCATCAAGCGATTTGTTCCAAACGCATAGGCGTGTTGTGTGCTGTGAATTTATCTGCCATCGGCAAATCGTTCAGCTTTGAAATAGAATCGCTATTCCAGTAATCAATACCATCATCATCCTATTCAAGGAATTGTGAATAATGCCTCATTCAAACCAGACAGCAGATTCAGCTTGATTGAGAGATTAGCGCACGCAATTGCTGCTTATCGGAAAATGTTCGCACGTTTTGTCTCATTTACATAAACCTTCGCATGTAAAATTTAAAAAATAATCAATAAAAATACGTAGTGTTTATTGTGATAATAAAGAAATCTACATTTTCACAAGATAAAATACG
>JAHWFO010103344.1:0-23477 GCA_023313115.1 Rhysida immarginata
TATGCCGCTTACAGCGCCATCTAGTGATAAATTTTGGAACTATTTTTTTTCTTATCCATATCAAATGCCCCTTCTTCAAGAATGCTCAGTCCAAATTTGAAGTCATTCGGACTCATGGTTGTTTTTTTATAGCATTTTTACAAAGGGACTTTAATTATAATCACCTTGTACATACATCCATTTTTATATATAGAGATTATGAGGGAACAACATTATATAGTTTATGCGCCCATCAAAATAATCTCGAAGTAATTTCACCGCTCTTAGGTCAACATCTAGAGATTTAAGTTTTAATAGCAATTTAGTTCTGCTGACAGTATTAAAAGCTTTAGACACGTCTGTGTTGCCTATAAAACAAACTAGATCTTTATCTACGGCATCAGTAATAGAGTCAAGCAACCGTAGAACCATGTGCATAATCGGGGTCTGTGGTCGACCCCCGGATTGATTTCGGGGTAGTCTGATCCAAACCGTTTTAGATAATTGCTGAAAGATATTTCTCGGCGACCTTATCCATAGCTGAAAAAATACAAATTGGTCTGCAATTCCTGATATCAGTTATCAATCTTTTTTATATATAGGAACGATTAACATCTTTTTAATTATAATCACCTTGTATATATGTGTATATGTTTGTGTCTTATACAAATCTACAGTTTTATTCCAATCTTGATGAAATTGTGCACACATGACCTTAAAAATAAGGAGAAGAGCAATGTCTACATCAGATTTCGAAAAAAAATCTTTTATATAAAATTCATTTTCAGTTTGTTAACACATTTACTGGTGTGGCTCTGCATAATTAACTAAATTAATCTCTATTAGGGAGGGGGGTAACGAATTGTTGAGTGTGCTCTCTATGAAGCGCGATATCTCTACCATGACCTACCTAAAACCTTCCCAGGCTCCATCGAAATTACCATGAAAAATTTCTTCAAGATTGGTCTAGCCATTTTGAAATGCATAGCGAACAGATAGGTCCATGTGTGATTCTTATAGGTCCATTTTGAAAAAATCCGCGACCTGGATTCGAACGAGGAACGTCGACTGTCATGGTCGATGTTCTTTATCAATTGGGCTATCACAGACACTTGAATAGCCATGTTGTCATTAAGTGTCTTAAAGACAACCAAGTTGTCAAGAAGGAAAGCCCAATGGGAGGTGGGCACCCGGTTCACAGATCGTGAATTTTTCCCATCCAAACCATCAGAAAGTTTGATGAACACACAATAAGAAATAAAAAAATTAAACTGGAGCAAACACCAAACATCAAGTGAAGACTACTTGTTTGTCTTTAAGACACTTAGTGACAGCATGGCTGTTCAGGTGTCTGCGTTAGCCCAATTCATGATTTCTTAATTGGAGAGGTTATGACACTCGTAACTGTTCCAATGCTATCAACGCGTACCAGAAGATGTACCGGAAGTAGATGGCGAATGAGCAATTTATGCTACATGTATTAAATTTTTATGAATCATTTTGAATCATTTATTTAAGATAATAAGCTTAAAATATATAACTAGCTGTGCCTTAAGATAAACATCGATAACTTATGCTTTATATGTTGATTTCCATTGTATATCTGATTATTTAAAGCGTACTTTGATGTTTCGCCATCTGGTGGACAAAATAGTAGCAGGATCGCGTTTAAACTGGAGTGTCATAAGTTATGACTCATAACCTCTTCAATTAATAAACCATGGCCCAATTAGTAGAGGTGTCAACCCTGACAGTCGAGTTTCCTGATTCGAATCCAAGTCGCAGAATTATTCCGTCCATTTTTCTAATTAATATCATTTGCCTGACTCTTGCAGTTTGCTCCAGTTTAATTTTTTTTTCATAACAGTTTATCAATTGTTGGAATTGCAGTGTACACAGACACAAACGATCAATTACATCCATCGCCATCCAAGAAGAGAATTTTGGAATTGTTGAATTCTTAGATAAACAAATGACTTTTTAAAGGTCAGGTCACACAAATTTACAGCCATAGCCAGGGCTTAAAAACGTCAGATCAACCTATTGTATAATTTACATTCTATTTCCTTCCACTTTCGTAGCCATACACATTATTCCACACATTGTTTCTCCGACACTATGGTAAACTCGCTCAGCTATACACAGCATTCCAACACGAACCGGGGAGAACTGTTAGAGGGCTATCCATTAGGAACATTTAAAATTTTTTTTCGGTTTTTCTATATGAATTTTTACTGTTTTTATGTGTTAATTTTTACTCTATATTCCCATTCAGATATTGCTAACTTTCTTCAAAAAAAGAGCCCAATCAACGCCAGGTATATCAGCTAGTATTGAATATACCTCTATACAGGCTTCTTCAAGGGGCCCCCTACTGCCTCGGTCCTTTACGATGCTGTAACCGCTGACATCACAACTTTCACCTCCACTCGAATATTTTATCCTACATAGATGATAATGTCCTATTTACTTCTTGTAATAAGCATGAAATTAGTGAAGTTCGTCGCATGATTGAGCAGGATATTCTCAAGTTAAATCAATGGTACAAAGAAAATGATATGATATTTAACCTGGAGAAAACTACAATTATACTTCTAGATAGGAAAACAGTTCTTCCGTCTGAAACCTGTAAAATACTGGGGATAAATAATGATAACAAAATAAGGTTAACTGCTACTATTGACAACTTGATAATTGAGATAAATAAATTGAAGTTCTAAGGAAATTAAGAAATAGATGCTGCATACAAAAGGAAGGCTCTTCCTCAGATCCCGACAGTAAGCACCTTAGAATAAGTGAAACTAATAAAAATAAAAGCCGAGAATTGCTTTGGTGTTCGAAAGTTATTGCACCCCTATCAGAGGACTCCCATTTGAATGACTCGAGTGAAGCAATCCTGGTGGAAGGAATCAACTAGAGGCCCACTGCCACTAATGATTCTTCAGTGCCAGCCGGTAACCCGTTGCTGAGCAAACTTGAGCATGACTTCGAGACGTCCACCCCTCACTGCTACAACTGGACAATGAACGAGTCAATAAATTAACCTTCTAGCCATACACCTTCAATTCTTCTCCTGTTGAAGTTCGAGTCCATCGAAGTGGTATTCCGTACGCAAACAAAGCTGGTATTCTCGCGGGGCGCCCTGCTGAATGTAAGCGCTTGGACACGGGATCCTCTACGAAGGGTATTTAATTAGATCTATTATGATTTATCTCTTATGTCATCAAATGACCTCTCTTCTAACTTGTGTTCATTAGTGTTACCGATTATTGTCAAATAATTTGTTCTATTTCGTACAGTGCTCGTTCCACGGTTGACAAACCCACTGAAGTCGCCGCTTTCTTGCGTAGCAGTGATGAGGCCACTCCTGTCTCAGTCAAGCCATTTTGAGGTGTGCCAAGAGTTACTTACCTGCGATCGAGTGAGCACTACTACTTCCAAGACATGTGGTGCAAGTCCTGTAGATAGTCTATTTGCTAATCAAGAAGCAGACCTAGTAAAGAAGCCCTCGTCTTTCAACTTGGACATTATGTTATTCATCATTTGTTCTGTCAAAATTCATTTTATATTCCTGTCCGCTTTCAATGCAATTAGACAAAAGTTATTAAAACTTATCTACTTAAACCTCAGCCCGTTTTCTTTCTTTCTAATACTCAGTAAAGTAAATGACAGTAGATAATGTAATTATTCTTATACATATCCTATATGGGGATGCAACCTTTTAATAATAATAATAATTGTTTACAGAGAAACTTTGTGATCGTAAATGAAAACTCTTTAAATTGTTTTTTAATATCTTTGTTTAGATCCTGGTCTAAGGCTAGAAGGATATTCATAAAAAACAGCATCGTTAAGTGCTTCAGTTATCTATGCATAGGAAGTCGCAGGCACAGCTAGTCTAAAATAATAAGCATAGACATTATGACGTAAAAGCTTTAGTTGCAAGCAGTACTTCACGACCGTAGCTGATGAAACCCCGGGGGGATGAAGAGGCACCTGACTATGTTGTTGCACCAGTTAAGACCTAGCCACGGCCCTCAACGTTAACGGAGCTGGAGGAATTACCCACAACCTAGACTACTATACTTTAATCCACCCAATTTGGAACACATTCTATTGCCATCGCTGGCTTCCTGACTGGGCGCCCTGAGGGTTATCCACGCGTTTGCAGGGGGAACTTTTGAGGGGTATGGAAGCTAGTATTTTTCATAACATTCTTCTTAATCTTCCTTCCTGTTATCATTCATAAGAGATTATATTTGCTAACTTTGAGCGTTACATTCTTTCTCGTAGTCGACTTCTGTCGGTCGATTTGCCCTTATGGGTTGCTTTCTTCCTGGGTAGCAGCCAACGTTAAAACAATATCAATCTCATCAGCTTTACTAACAAAACCTTCTCAGATGAGAGGATCCTCATCAGAGCTAGCGCACCTTATTGGAGCCCTGCAAGACCAGCATCCATATTGATGGACTTTATTATTTCTAAGATTACTGTACAAGGAACTTTTATGCCATTGTGTTATTAAACTTTTTTGATGAAACTCATATTGCATTTGACCTCTCTTTCACTCTGACACGCTAAATATCTTCAGCACTGCGATTTATCAAGTGACAGAGTGAGTGAGGTACTGAAGATATTTAGCGTCTGACTGAGACGAGTTAGTCAGAGAAAATACGAAAGCCATAGCATATTTATTTTTCGAAGTGATTCCAAGATTTTCTACTTTTTGCTTAGCCACCTTGGGAAGATGTGAAAAATAGAAATGATCAGCAACCCTATGGAATGTTTAGATGGGATGAGCTTATATCTAAATTAAATAACGTGTGGGTTAAGCTTATGTAAAGTAAAAACTATAAAGTTAAAAAGTTGAATATTTCAAAAAACGTCATAATATTCGGCGTGTAAATCGACCCTGGTCTAATTTACACAAAGTACATAACGTCCAAATTACACAACACGCCAACAATTCTAAAATCAAAAATGGCGATCACCTTCAAAACCTTTCTTACTAAAACCTTGCTTTTTAACAAGCTCATAAACCCCTTTTCTTTAACCCATCCCTGATACATATGGGCACTGACACTTATTGTTACATACACGATTACCATTTTACCTCAAGGTAGCATGAGACCATACCAAAAGAGAAAATTTGATAAGGGTTGGGGCATAAGTCATGGCAACTATTTTTTTTTTGTAGATATGTGAACGGATCACAAACGTATATGTGTCGTGTGGAAGTTCTGCAGGCATAGTGTGTATGCAGAACAACAGAAGGCTCTGTGATAGCTGGTAATAGCACAGCGAGGGCTGAGAAATCTGTCAGTTGGTGAGTGTCGTGCGAGATGGAAGTAACCCGTGTTGAGCAGCGCGCTTACATCAAAATAGCCGTTCTCCGAAGGAGAAATGCGATGGAATGTCACAGTGAATTAATGGAAGCCCTTGGGAATAATGCACTACCATAACGTACTGTAGCATGGTGGGTAGGAAAGTTTCAGCAAGGACGTGTGTCAACCAGCGATGAGCAACTTTCGGGACGACTGGTCAGTGTGCGGACCGACGTGGCACATGCCGTCATCGGGCAGCTCATGGATGAAGACAGACGATGGACACTACTGGTTTGTCATGTACTGTGTTGTCATTCTTTTGCACCGTGAAGGCCATATTGCCCTGAATACTACCGTAATAAATTATTGTGTTACGATATTTCAGTGCTATTCATTGTTCACACATGTAGTTAACACCTTGTACTTTCGTCTGTATATGTCACATTTTCCAACCGGACTGGTATCTTCAAGAAAAAAAATAGTTGCCATGACTTTGCCCCAACCCTCGTATATTTTTACCAAAACTCAAGCATTACAAACTGTTTCTAGGTAAGGGCTATGGTGATTTTTCATTCAGGAGAGTAGCACTATCTTACGTGCAACTGTGCAAAATAAGGCTGGTTCGATTAACACGACGGTCCAAACTACAAGGGTCTCCCTTAAGTTCATTAAAAAATTGTTAGGGGGAAATAGAAACATCTGAATTTGATAGAATACTGTGGCTGATGGAAGGGTTACCAAGTATCTAAAGTAATAAAGATATTAATGGGGGAATTCAATCCTTAGAAAGCTGGCAGCAGGCGCCGGAAGGGCCCAATTTCCCAGTTAAAGACAGAAAAATTATTGGTAATTGGCCATGTAAATATAAGAGGATACCAAGATCAAATGATAAAAATGGTATTTGTTTAAAATGCGGGCAAGATTTTGCGGGGAAAGTAAACCATTTATAAATAAGAAAACGGAAAACAATTCAGGGCAGACAATCGCAACAAATATTGTAAAGGAAATAACGAGAAAAATTTATTTATTTTAAAAGAAAAAATAATAACCAAAACCGCAAAGATTTTTTTTAGATACAGGAGCTGAAGTGAACTTTTTTGATAGTGATTACGACAAGTATGAATTTAGGTATGCTAATCTAGGACTAGGCGACAAGCATCATTGCAAAATGGACAGCAAAGGACAATAAAAGGAGAAGCAGGGGCTATCAAAGTAAGAAGTGGACGATATGCCAGATAAGCAAATTTTAATATACTCTCGATTAAAAGTTACAATGTGGTATTAGGGATGCCTTTATTTCAACCTAGAAGGCCTACAATAAAATGGGCATAGAAAAAGTGTTTTATTGATATCATAGATAAAAGTAGTCAACCAGAAAATTGGAAAGAAAATGAGGATAGATTTGACGAATTGTCAGCAGTTGAGATTTTATATTATTCTCTCCAAAGAAGAGATTTCAGTATTTGCAATTTTTATTAAGAAACAAGGTAATAAGGTCTAAAGCAATTTTGAAAAAACAATTCACCACCAAAGTGGAAAACTCACCATCTAGTCGAACTTACATCCAAAGTGGCGCCAGTAAATGCATACCTCTACAACTTGTCGGAGGAAGAATAACAGTCAAACGGACCATAAATCTATTTTGTAACGTTTACCACTCAGGCAACCATCACAAATAATCCAATCCAAGTCAATGATGCAGTTTAAAAGTTATTCCCCCCACTAAATAAAAATTAAGTCAAAATCCCAAAAATAATATTTATTGCCAGTCTGAAAATAACTAACCTATTATTAGTAAATTTCTCGGGGCTATTTCACAGACGACATCGATAATATATATTCAATGGGAATTTACACAAGAGTGAAAAGATTAATTAAAAAAAACTCTTGGTTTAGCATTAATAAGGGAAAGGAACAATTTAAAAAGGAAATAATATTTGCTTTTTTTGCTTTAAACATTTAACTAGGAAAAAAATAAAGTTTATTTTATCTAAATAAAATAGATCTTCAGCCAGGGGCAATGACATATTCTTCGTTTTTTGTTTTCATTGATGACTAAAAAAATATCGGACAAAGTCTTTCCCCCACACAATGTCTTGTGACTCAGTCTATGGAGGGGCTGGAAGGAGGTGACGCTCAGAACCACGAAAAGGCAACTGGATCGACCATGATGGAGATATGCATAACAACATCCACTTCAAACCGTCTAAAGGAGACTGCATACAAAGTAAAGCCTGACGAAAGATACGACTCAATTAAGGTTACTCAATTGAAGGTTACTCAATTCCTGTTCACAAAGAATAGGATATTGTCATAAACAAATAAGTGATAATGAAAAAAAAAACCGATTCCTCAGTTTCGTTTACACTCTTGTTTCTTCTGTCGAAACATCCTTTCTTTCAGAGTGAACTAGTAAAGCCCTGGCGCCTATACGGATGAGAAACTCCTCTAAATCCGATTATGGAGGGACTCGATCGCAGTGCGGTGTCGATGATAAATGACTGTTCACATGGTAATTCTGGAGGAATCGCTACAAAGATAGATTGAATACAGGCATAGCATTAAACAGGGAAAGGGAGACAACGGGAGGGAAAACAAGGCACAGAATTATCTAAGGAAATTAATATTGTTAGTTAGGACGTTAATACTACGACTTAACACTAAAACCTTAGGCTCAACGGGTTTTCCAAAACCTCCGGTGAAACATTAGTTCTTTCCCAACTTGATACTTGCAATGAAATGTGGCAACGGCACGTCACTCCTTTTCGTCCGGCCACAGGCGTTCACTAGTTGCTTTGGCTTCACGCTAGATTTGCATAACGGTGCAGTAGAACTATATGACAATTAAAGTTCCTACCGGTCATTATAAACGGCAATAGGTGAGTTCATCTATCTTTCAGCTTTCTGTGGATCCTATCCCGTTGTCCGTGGCGTCTAAGGAAGTCATGATTTTACCAGGACGACTGAAGACGTCTATCCTTCGGTAATGTTCCGTGGCGCTCTTCCTCTTTGGGGCGGTCTACGGTAGGCCAATTCGGTGATATCCGAAGAAGAACTTGCCCCACTAGCTCCGAAGAAGAATCTCTCCCTTCCTTTTTTTTAAATTCCTTTACCACCAAAACATTTTAACAACGGTCAGCTTACGCGCAGGCCCAGCGCGTAACGATGTTCGGCTGAGAAGGTGATTTAAACACATCGCTTCAAGTCAACTATGCGCATAACAATAGGATCCTAACAATATTGCAAAAACAATTGTGTTGGTCTAACAATGGAATTCCAAGCTTAATTTATTTTAAAAATTAACGTTGTTATTAAATATTTTCTTTTATTTATTTTAATTCCAAAGACATTATCTTACTCTAAGGAAATAGCAATGAACAAGTAAACTAGTCAAGAGAGAAACGATGTTATAACACCCTACGATTTCGTTTTTTTAATCACGTCTTAAAGTATATTAAGGTGACTGGTTTAATATGAAAGTTTCATTCACCTAAAACTATCCATTAAAAATTAAAGGGACTTGATATAAAACCGTTTCAAAATATGTTACAGATCCCCCCCCCCTTACCTAATAAAAAAAAATATAAGAAAACTCTCTTTTAAATTACTAACTACCCAAGGGTTTTCCTACAAAAGAAAATTTCTCAAATGTTCTGGATTTAATTTTTTTTTTTGAAAAAGTACCTGACATTGCTTCAAAATCGGGAGCTTAGGACAAAATCTGAATAGTAAGAAGGCAAATTAAGTATCAATTAATAAGCGTGGTATAGAGATAACCCCCCGGAATCTCTTGCCACATCAATCTTAATTTTATCACGCTACCAAGTAGCATCCCGTATCCTTTTTATATTTCAAGAGGGAAGGACACTGTAACCCCCTTTTTCCCTATCTTTATTCAATCTTTTATCAATTGATATACCATTATACATCTCACACAATTTTCAATCCCCATCTGCTGTAGTACGAGGTGCATTCAAGTTCTAAGGCCTCCGATTTTTTTTCTAATTAACTACTCACCCGAAATTGATGAAACTGGCGTTACTTCTCGACGTAATCGCCCTGCAGACGTACACATTTTTCACAACGCTGACGCCATGATTCCATGGCAGCGGCGAAGGCTTCTTTAGGAGTCTGTTTTGACCACTGGAAAATCGCTGAGGCAATAGCAGCACGGCTGGTGAATGTGCGGCCACGGAGAGTGTCTTTCATTGTTGGAAAAAGCCAAAAGTCACTAGGAGCCAGATCAGGTGAGTAGGGAGCATGAGGAATCACTTGAAAGTTGTTATCACGAAGAAACTGTTGCGTAACATTTTCAGGTCGTCATGCAGGATTGTGTGCACAGAACCCACGCAAATGCCAACTCTGGAGGCGATCTGTTCAACAGTCATTCGGCGATCCCCCAAAACAATTCTCTCCACTTTCTCGATCATGTCGTCAGACCGGCTTGTGCGAGCCCGAGGTTGTTTCGGTTTGTTGTCACACGATGTTCTGCCTTCATTAAACTGTCGCACCCAAGAACGCACTTTCGACACATCCATAACTCCATCACCACATGTCTCCTTCAACTGTCGATGAATTTCAATTGGTTTCACACCACGCAAATTCAGAAAACGAATGATTGCACGCTGTTCAAGTAAGGAAAACGTCGCCATTCAAGTATCTAAAACAGTTCTCATTCTCGCCGCTGGCGGTAAAATTCCATCTGCCATACGGTGCTGCCATTTCTGGGATGTATTGACAATGAATGCGGCCTCATTTTAAAACAATGCGCATGTTTCTATCTCTTTCCAATCCGGAGAAAAAAAATCGGAGGCCTTAGAACTTGAATGCACCTCGTAGTTGAGACTCGTACCAGTAGCCTGCCCAGCCAAATTGGGAATGAAAAGACAAGTTTCAATTATAAATCATACACACCCAAGGATGATTTGGGTGGTGCTCAAAAGGGGGCAACCCTCGAAAGCCCCTGGAGAAAAAAAATAATGTTATTTTTGACAATCGCAATCCTTCAATAAAGTGTTCGGTTTGTTGCACCCAAAGCACCTAAACCGTACTCTAGTTTTACTTTCGTCACTCGAACTTTCTCCGCGAGTTTCTGTGTGCTCTCTAGCATTGTTCTTATTCTTAATCCTCATCAGAGATTCCCATTCAAAACATTCTGTCAGTAACGACGTTTCGTCGGGTACGGTAGAAGGTCTGATACGTTCTCTCAAGAAATCTACCGCATTTTCCAAAGCAATTTCTATTAATGCTTCCGTAGATACGGGTTCTTCAGAACTTGCGTTTATTTTTTTTAATTGTGCTCAAAAAGCCACAAACGGTTCATTTTATCTTTGTTTGCGATTGTATAATTTCCTTTTTTTTTCTTGATTCGGAACCTCGCCGTCCCAATATATCCAGCAACCTCTCCTTAGCTTCCGTCCAGTTCCGAGTTTGTCTGATCGAATCGTATATCCCACGGGATATATTCGATTGCACTAATTGGGGAAAGAGTCGCTTAAGCGCATTAAAAGGCACTTCCTGAATGCGCGCTTGATTTTCCAGCTCGTTTAAATATGATTCTACATCCATGCCGTACGAGAATAAAGGGACATTTAGCTTCCTTCGATATTGTTCTAGATTCTCATGTCTATCGGTAAGTAACTCTGTTAACGCACAATGTTGTACCCGTAACGTTTGTGTCACTTCTTCCAGAACTCCTTGTTCGGTAGTTTGCACATATCAAACCATGCGATTTCTCAGGAAACCTTCTACATTAGTCGTCCTCCAAGCAATTACTTGGGCGCTCCGGCTTCCGCGTCTATCCGGAGATCGTCCAGACCTCTTTCAATACTTTTTATCAGCTCGGGGTGACCTAGGCTGGCATTCACCCCTAGACACCGAGCAATATCCCCTAAAGCACGATAATTGACTAAATTTGTGGGATATCTTTTTTGGAAGAGAGTTCCGAGTAACAAATCTTGCTCTTCCACATCCATCGTCGCAATTTGCGTGGTATTGTCTTACATACAGGATAACGCTTCAATCGGACCGGTTCCCTCTATTTGAAAGAAATTTTAAAGAAACAAGGATACAATCAAGACAATAGATATAAGAAAAATCTTATATTAGTCCATAAAACTATTCTAAACAAGTTACCTGTAGTAAAATGATGCCTTAATGTCCGTAACCTTATTGACAATAATACTTATATAAATAAGTAGTTAAATCAACAATTAGGTGATATAATTAATGATAATATTGTATTTTTATATTCTATTAGATAATAATATTATTTATTAAATAATATTATTATTTTTTTGGGAAAAAAAAGTTTTTCTTCGTAACGTTTACCACTCAAGCAACCATCACAAATAATCCAATCCAAGTCAATGATGCAGTTTAAGAGTTATTCCCCCCACGAAATAAAAATTAAGACAAAATCCCAAAAAATATTATTTATTGCGAGTCTGAAAATAACTAACCTATTATTAGTAAATTGTTTGGGGCTATTTCACAGACGACATCGATAACAAATAAAATAGATCTTCGGCCAGGGGCAATGACATATTCTTCGTTTTTTGTTTTCATTGATGCCTAAAAAAATATCGGACAAAGTCTTTCCCCCACACTATGTCTTGTGACTCATTCTACGGAGGGGCCTGGAAGGAGGTGACCTTCAGAACCACGAAAAGGCGACTGGATCGACCATGATAGAGACATGCATAAGAACGTCAACTTCAAACCGTCTAAAGGAAGAGTCTGCATAGAAAGTAAAGCCTGACGAAAGATACGACTCAATTAAAATACATGAAGGTTACTCAATTCCTGTTCAAAAAGAATAGGATATTGTCATAAACAAATAAGGGTAAATATTGAATGGTTGGTTTGAACTATTTGACCACGGCTTTGCTTTTATCGCGTTTGTTCAATTCAATTGTTGCTCCTGCGTTTTTTCTTCCTTTCAAATTCAATTGTTGGGTGATTTTATGGCTGTGGTGTTTCTTATGTTTGGCGCGAAGTGATATCACATATTTGGTTTTTCTGGTAGCGGACTTTTACTGTCTTTGGTTGTGAAGTGGCTTGTTTCTGGATTTAGGCGTTGGAAAGCGTGTTTTTGTCGTTTTTTCCCGTCGTTCTGTAGCTGTTGCCATCGCAACCAAACATAATTAGCATATCGCGGTGGTTTCAAGCTATTTGTGGATTTCTGATTTTCTTTTTTTTTTCTTGCTTTCTGGATGATTAGCCATTGTCGAAAGGAACCATGTCTTAAAGGTAAGCCAGCATTGTTTGAGCGTTCTAGTGTTGGGTTAGGTTAACTGAGGTTGGATTAACTTAGGTTTAACCATAAAATGAGTTCCCGTAACTTTCTGGCAGCCATTTCTGTGACCACTAAAAATACGGATCATTAGCCTCCTGTAACCGGCCGAGGGGAAACCAACTGCCCCCTGTAACCAAATAGGTTGGGGGGTTAAATTGAACTATCTGACCACGGCGTTTTGTTTTTTTCGCGTTTGTTCATTTCAATTGTTGGCGCGCGTTTTCTTTCCCGTCGATTGTTCAGGAAGCTGAGTTTTTCTTCAGAATACGTGACCAAGTCTAAAAGTAGTTCCAGTGATGAACGACCCACCGTATATTGAGAGAGGTTATCTAAGGAAAAAAACACATATTAAGGAGAAAAACAAATTTTTAATGTTTTCTTCTTAATCTGTGGAAAAAAACACCTATAAATTTAAAAAACTTTTTCCACTCTCGGCGCTTCGGGCCTCATTCAAAGAGGCTCATTGGTCACTGTTTTCCTTTACTCGAACGCCTTCGGTGTTCTGTCTACGACGTCCCCCTCCGGGGGTAAATAAATGATATATACCCCAACCTATTTGGTTACAGGGGGCAGTTGGTTTCCCCTCGGCCGGTTACAGGAGGCTAATGATCCGTATTTTTTAGTGGTCACAGAAATGGCTGCCAGAAAGTTACGGGAACTCATTTTATGTTTAAACCTAAGTTAACCCAACCTCAGTTAACCTAACCCAACACCAGAACGCTCAAAAAATGCTGGCTTACCTTTAAGACATGGTTCCTTTCAACAATGGCTAATCATCCAGAAAGCAAAAAAAGAAAATCAGAAATCCACAAATAGCTCGAAACCACCGCGATATGCTAATTATGTGTGGTTGCGATGGCAACAGCTACAGCACGACGGGAAGAATCGGCAAAAGCACGCCTTCCAACGCCTAAATCCAGAAACAAGCCACTCCACAACCAAAGACAATAAAAGTCCGCTACCAGAAACACCAAATATATGATATCACTTCGCGCCAAACATAAGAAACACCACAGCCAGCAGCAACAGTAAAATCACCCAACAATTGAATTTGAAAGGAGGAAAAAACGCAGGAGCAACAATTGAATTGAACAAACGCGATAAAAGCAAAGCCTTGGTCAGATAGTTCAAACCAACCTATTTGATAATATATTATGGGGGGTTATAAGAATCGAATCGCTATACGTTAAAGAGAACGTAAATGGCTACCTAATGCTGTTAATAAGGGTGAAGTGGACATCGCGACAGCTAAAACAAGCTGTGAACACATAAAAAAAAGTTTGCTTACCTTGAAAATAAGGGTTCCGTTTTTCTTTCGGTACTGAAGATATCAGCGTAAATTCACTAATTTACTTTTGGAATATCAGTGAAGAAGGAAAGTCGTTACGGACAATCTGAGCCAGTCATTTTTCGAACACGTTAAGCTTCATGTCTTCTTCGATAATTACTGAATAAAAGCATCGTTAATCATAACATAGGGGCAGGGGAACGAGTAAAATTCATTTTCAATTTCGAGGCACTTATGTTTATAATCCACAATAAAAACACCTAAAATTCAAACAACAACCACTACAAATAGTTCGAAATCACCGCGATTATTCATGGTTGCTATGGAAACGTCAAGTGCGTTCGACGCGATGAAAACGCAATTTTGCTACCAGTGGCGTTACTGCTCCCGGTGGTAAGAGTGTCGATCTGGCTAAAAGTATGAAACTCTCCTTGCTCCAAAATTTATAATATTCCCTACAGATTTATTTATTTACAAAGGGAGTGTCCCAAAAGAATAATATTAGCCTAAAGAGAAATAATGCAAACCGTCGCTCCTCTTATTCTTTAATGGACTGGATACCCAGGGTCAGCCGAGGCGATTAACGTGTTGGTGAGAGTGACTGTTTGGTGAAGAGGTTGCTCTTTGCTGATGACCTTGTCTACGCTGGGTATTCTTGGATTTACTTTCAGCATGTTCTACACTCTGTCCAACGAAAGATAAAGTAAGTTAAGGTCGGGAAATTCAAAATTAGCCGATCAGGGCGAGCAACTGCTTCTGGAAGTTTATAGAGCATTTGAAATAAAGTATCCCCCCCCCCCTTCCAGGGCCGTATCCAGAAATTTTTTTCGGGGGAGACTGAGAGAGGCTGGCCCAATCCAGCTTGTGGAGGAGGGGGTCCACATGTAATAGATTTAGTTGACATGATGGCCAATTTCGGGGAGGAGGCTGCAGCTCCCTCAGCCCCCCCCCCCTAGATACGGCCTTGCTCCCTTCTTTGAATAGCTATTATTAGATGATACCCGAGAACACCACTGAATGGGTAATAGATATCAAAAGACACCTTGAGCTAGTATTTCTTTCGTTGGACTGAGTGTGGATTTGTTTGTGGCCACATGTGAAGAGTTTGGGAGGAAAATCCATGTGGCTAAGACTGCAGAAGTCGTGGCCCTTTCAATACAGTCTACTCAGTCTGTTCTCCATGTTAGGAGTGCACCATTAAGACAGGTGGAGATTCAAATATCTCGGGACTGCATTCATGAGTGATGAGCGACAAGAGAGAGATTGAAAGTTCGGATTGGTGCACTAACCTGCGTCGGTCAAACACGAATTGTAACGATCCGTAGTAACGAAACATGAGCTAGGAAACAAAGCCTAGTTCTCTGTTCTCAAATCTATCTTTGACCCGATACTCGCCTACGGTCATGAATCTTGGGTAATGGCAGGTGCAAACGGTCGAAATGAGACTCCCTAGTAGATAGAGTGTATATCAGTGCAAATCCTCTTTACTTTTTTGAGTCGCTACTTCTCCATATTGGGAGATATCAGTTGGTCACGTGTTGCAGATGTCGCAAACAGGTCTTCCCAGTCATTTGCTATTTTTCAAGCCCTCTCCAAGAAAACCAAGTGGTCGGCCTAGAACTAGGTAGCCAGACACGAGGAATCTCTTTGAGGGCGGAAGATCGCGAGCAATGGAGGTCCTCCATAGGGTTGTTCCCCCTCCCCCACCCCCGATCCTAACGGTTAGGCGGATTTGATAAGTAAGTAGTCAATGTTGGAGCTGTAAGCTCATTACACAAGTTCTTTGCATGTACTTAACTAAATTAGAAGTATGCAGATCATGATTGCTAGTTTAAGTACAGGGGGAGGTTAATTCCAACTTTCCATGTTTTGTAGGAATAAAAAATTGGTAAGGAGTCTTGGTATTATGCTAGGGGGTTAGTTCGTAAGTAAGTATCACATATTCTCCCTCACAACAATTATGTCGGACTGCTGGAAGGCCTATCGCAATCTCAACCAAGGAGGTTCGAACACCTCATCGTCAACCACCGGTACAGCTTTGTAGATCCTGACACCGGCGCCCATACGCAAACCATCGAACGCCAGAAGGACCATCATTAGAAGAATTGCATTTGTCCGACAATATCAATTTTTATTAGAACGTGCACATAGAGGTCATGTTATGCGTCGACTTTTGTAGACTACATTGAGTGGCCAGTTTAGTAGGAACACCCATTACTACGTTTCACTTGGTCACATAAATCAGTGCCAATATAAAGCGAGAGCACACCTATCAAATGCAAGCGGTTTGACCGTCACCATGGGTAAAACAAAGGATCTGACCAAATCCGTGCGCGGGATGATAGTTGGTGCCTAGCGAGGTGGACTGAGTATTTCCGAACCGCACGTCTTCTAGGCTTTTCCCGAACAACCATTTCAAAGGTTTACCAGGACTAGTTAAACAACCAAAAAACAACCAGCCAGAGACAACCAGCCTCTGGTCGCAAACGACTCGAAGATCCAAGGGGTGAACTTAGGATAGGAATGCTTGTTCATGCGAATAGAAATGTGACGACTCGTCAACTAACCGTGGACTACAATATTGGACCGCAGAATAACGTCCCTGAACCCACTACACGCCGTACTTTGGCAAGGATGTGCTACAACAGCCGACGGACCGCAAAAAAGTCTCCAATTTCTCCGTGATCACCAATGCTGGATCGTCAACGAATGGAAGAGGGTCTGCTAGTCGGATGGCTGACGCAGAATTTGAAGAAAACAGCACGAAGCGAATGACCCCTCCTGTCTGGTTTCTCCTGTTCAGGCTGATGGAGGCTCTGTAATCGTCTGGGAAATGTTTTCCTGGTATACTCTTGGTCCGCTAATACGTGTAGAACAACGCCTTATTGGTCAGGGCTACCTGAACATTGTTGCTGATCACGTTCATCCTATCATGGCTACTGTTTCCACATCGGAAGGATACTTCCTGTGGGACAGTGCTCCGTGTCGTACCGTCATGGAATGGTTCCAGGAGCAGGATAATGAATTCAGGTTACTCCCACTACGGTCCCCGGATTTGAACCCAATCGTGCATATTTGGATTGAGCTGGAACGGGTTATTCGAGGCATGGAACCACCACTATCCAATAAGCATCAACTGGGAGCAGCTGTTGCATCCGCATGGACAAACATCACGGAAAAATGCTTCCAGCGGCTAATTTAAACCATGCCACGGCAAATTCGTGCTGTTATAGGTGCTAGGGAAGGTGCAACACACTATTAGGGAGGTGTTCCTAATAAACTGGCCTCTCAGTGTATATACGATTCGTGTGCAAGAAACGATACAATTTTCTTAGTCGTGGAAAGCTTCAATCATAACACAGAAAGGAATAGTCTGAACATGGACAGCGGAAAATATGGTCACTTCAATGGTGGACAATCGTAAGAGATACATGTATGGGTGGTGATCAACAGCCAATATTGATTCTAGAAAATGCAATGTAGAGACGCTAAAAAAGTTTCCGTCTGCGTAAGCCAAATGCTTTAAACTTGAAAATTAATAGGGTTTGATTTTATCATTTATTAGGAATTTGACACGGGAATTTCGTGGAAAAGTATACTTTTCTGAAACCTAAGTTATTTAAGTTTGCCGTCCCGAAAGCGAAGTCGAATATTTCAGAAATCGGCTAGCGCTTCGCAACACATGCATCGTGTCTTTCTCAACCCTTTCTCTTGCGGCTCAAATTAACCCTCCGCGGATGAAATCGCGGATTATCATCAAAGAAGACGTAGGAAGGAACTTTAAGATATTAGTTTTCCCTCATCGAAAACTCCACAAATGTTTCCTCATGATGAATTTAATTCAGTACACTACGATTTTGTACGTTATAACTCCAGATTCCTAAACAAGAATCATGAGAAACACAAACAGAAAGGTGGTAGAAGCGTCAACAAGAGGGCTATTTTGAAGGTGACTCATTAATAACATCCCGGTGAGAATTATTTTATTATTATAATTCGTGGAATTTTGAGTAACGCCATATATTTAAGGCGGTAATATTATTTTTCTATTTGTTAATTCTAACAGATTTAACTTCTGCTGTTTGTTCCCGGATGTTTTCTATAATTGATAGTGAATTTTAACGTTAACCTGCGTGCATATTGTGTTGACCTTCTTCTAAAATTGATTTTCTGGAATTCACTATTTAGAAAATACAAAAGAACCTTATCATCTTTCCTTTCTCATCATTTCCGATCGAATGTTATATTACATGATATATGTTGCCTTAGTTCTAAAGACCAAGGCCTGTGTTATCATGCTACTGCCTGCCTGTCCTGCACGTATGAAAATGTATAAATGGCCTTGGATTCAGAAATATATTATGGTTGCTTAGAGTTAAAGGAAATTCATTTTCTATAGTTAACGGGGAGAGAGAAATGGACTGCACGTACGAAATTTGAGCAAAGCTTGGACTGATACACATAGTGAAATGGCACACAAGTCATATCTACAAGTAACTCTTCGTTTCTACAAGAAAGCATTCTTTGTTTGCCTGTGTAAACTGGATAAGAAAGCGCGTTTGCAAACATGCATAGAAATACATCTATGTCATGTGAGTCGAGAAATTTGTCTGTAAATGTATATTATAAGTTTACAATATTTGAAATTTTACTTTTAATATTACGGCTAAACTTAGAAGATTGCAAAATGCATTTGTGAAATTGTTTTTTGCATAAGTTATTTAGAATTATCCTGAGTAAATGAAATGTATTATGTAATGATAATAAAAAATCCAAGTTTTTTTAAGAAGATGCTGTAAGTGACCCCGTTTCTGAAATTATTTTTATTAGCTGAATATTGATACATTGTCATGGGTTTATATTTTTAAGTCTGACTGATTTTTAAGATTGAATTTAATCGTTTTTTTATGAAATTTTATCATAAAAAATGGCAGTCCATACATTTCATCATGCAACCGCTATTTTCAGTTAGACTTGTGCAGCTCCTAGTGGCAAATTTTAATGCAAATTTTATGCAAATTATATGCAAATTATATGCAAATTTTAAAGTGTAAGCGTCTGGTGTCGAAATTGGTAAACATGACGCCACCTGGTGCCGAAATTGGGAAACATGCCACCATTTGGTGTCGAAATTGGGCAACACGTTATTTCCAAGCTATAACGAAGCTTAAGCATTGTTGTCCTCGCTATAAGGACGGAATCTTTGAGGCTCCATAACTCCTAAACCAGGTGATATAGATCAAAACCGAACGTTCCATTTTATCTATAGATGGCTATAATTGGAAAGTGTTACTATAAGGGGTTCTATTTTTAACAGGCCGCGTGGGTATATTCAATATTAACCCAAATAAGTGATAATAGAAAAAAAACGATTCCTCAGTTTTGTTTACACTCTTCTTTCTTCTGTCGAAACATCTTTTCTTTCTGCGTGAACTAGGAAAGCTGTGGCACCTATACGCATGAGAAGATCCTCCAAATCCGATTATGGAGGGACTCGATCGCATTGCGGTGTCGATGATGAACGACTGTTCGCACGGTAATTCTGGAGGAATCGCTACAAATATAGATTGAATACAGGCATAGCATTAACGGGGAAAGGGAGACAACGGGAGGGAAAACAAGGCACAGGCTTATCTAATGGAATTAATATTGTTGGTTAGGTCGTTAATACTACGACTTAACACTGAAACTTTAGGCTCAACGGATTTTTCCAAAACCTCCGGTGAAACGTTAGTTCTTTCCCAACTCGATACTTGCAATGAAATGTGGCAACGGCACGCCACTCCTTTTTGTCCGGCCACAGGCGATTACTAGTTGCTTTGGCTTCAAGCAAGATTTGCATAACGGTGCAGTAGAACTATATGACAATTAAAGTTCCTACTGGTCATTACAAACGGCAATAGGTGAATTCATCTATCTCTCAGCTTTTTGTGGATCCTATCCCGTTGTCCGTGGCGTCTAATGAAGTCATGATTTTACCAGGGTGACTGAAGACGTCTATCCTTCGGTAATGTTCCGTGGCGCTCTTCCTCCTTGGGGCGGTTTACGGTAGACCAATTCGGTGACATCCGAAGGAGAACTTGTCCCACTAGCTCCGAAGAAGAATCTCTCCCTTCCTTTTTTTAAATTCCTTTACCACCAAAACATTTTAACAGCGTTCAGCTTACGCGCGATTTAAACACATCGCTTCAAGTCAACTATGCGCATAACAATAGCATCCTAACAATATTGCAAAAACAATTGTGTTGGTCTAACAATGGAATTCCAAGCTTAATTTATTTTAAAAATTAACGTTGATAATAAATATTTTCTTTTTTTGTATTTTAATTCCAAAGACATTATCTTACTCTAAGGAAATAGCAATGAACAAGTAAACTAGTCAAGAGAGAAACGATGTTAAAACACCTTACGATTTCATTTTTTTAATCAAGTCTTAAAGTATAATAAGGTGAATGGTTTAATATGAAAGTTTCATTCACTTAAAGCTATCCATTAAAAATTAAAGAGGCTTGATAAAAAACCGTTTCAAAATATATGTTACAATCTATATATATATAAAAATGGATGTACGTATATATGTATATATGTTTGTGTCTTATACAAATCTACAGTTTTATTCCAATCTTGATGAAATTGTGCACACATGACCTTAAAAATAAGGAGACCAGCACTGTCTACATGAGAATTCGAAAAAAAAATCTGTTATATAAAATTCATTTTCAGTTTGTTAACACATTAACTGGTGTTGCACTACAAACGTAACACATTTACTGGTGTGGCTCTGCATAATTAACTAAATTAACCTCTTTTAGGGAGGGGGTAACGAATTGTAGAGTGTGCTTTCCAAGAAGCGAGATATCTCCACCATGACCTATCTAAAAACTTCCCAGGCTCCATCGAAATTACCATAAAAAATTTCATCAAGATTGGTCTAGCCATTTTGAAATGCATAGCGAACAGATAGGTCCATGTGTGATTCTTGTAAGTCCATTTTGAAAAATTCCGCGACCTGGATTCGAACAAGGAACCTCGACTGTCAAAGTCGACGTGTCTATCAATTTGGCTATCACAGATACTTGAACAGCTATGTTGTCACTAAGTGTCTTAAAGACAACCAACTTGTCAAGAAGGAAAGCCCAATGGGAAGTGGGCACCCAGTTCACAGATCGTGAGATTCTCCTATCCAAACCATCAGAAAGTTTGATGAACAAACAATAAGAAATAAAGAAATAAAACTGGAGCAAACACCAAATATCAGGTGAAGACTACTTGTTTGTCTTTAAGACACTTAGTGACAGCATGGCTGTTCAGGTGTCTGCGTTATCCCAGTTCATGGTTTCTTAACTGAAGAAGTTATGACACTCATAGCTGTTCTGATGTTATCGACGTGAACCAGAAGATGTACCGGAAGTAGATAGCGAATGAGCAATCTATTCTCCATGTATTAAATTTTTATGAATCATTTTGAATCATTTATTTAAGATAAAAAGCTTAAAATGTATAACTAGCTGTGTCTTAAGATAAACATCGATAACTTAAGCTTTATATGTTGATTTCTATATCTGATTATTTAAAGCATACTTCGATGTTTCGCCATCTGGTGGACAAAATAATAGCGGAATCGTGTTTAAACGGGAGTGTCATAAGTTATGACTCATAACATCTTCAATTAAATAACCATGGCCCAATTAGTAGAGGTGTCGACCATGACAGTCGAGGTTCCTGGTTCGAATCCAAGTCGCAGAATTATCCAATCCATTTTTCTAATTAATATCTTTTACCTGACTCTTGCAGTTTGCTCCAGTTTAATTTCTTTATTTCCTAACAGTTTATCAATTGTTGGAATTGCAGTGTACACAGACACAAACGATCAATTACATCCATCGCCATCCAAGAAGAGAATTTTGGAATTGTTGAATATTTAGATAAACAAATTTATTTTTAAAGGTCAGGTCACACAAATTTACAGCCATAGCCAGGGCTGAAAAAACGTCAGATCAAAGTACTGTATAATTTTCATTCTATTTCCTCCCTTTTTCGTAGCCATACATATTATTCCACACATTGTTTCTCCGGCACTATGGTAAACTCGCTCAGCTATACACAGCATTCCAACACGAATCGGGAAGAACTGTTAGAGAGCTTTCCATTAGGAACTTTTTTTCGGTTATTCTGTATGAATTTTTACTGTTTTAATGTGCTAATTTTTACTATATATTCCCATTCAGATATTGCAAACTTTCATCAAAAAAGAGCCCGAGCAACGCCGGGTATATCAGCTAGTACGTTAATAAAAATTATTCCGTGTATCTAAATAAAGTAAAGCGTGTCCAAGCAAAAAAAAAAAAATTCTAATGCCTTAGGATTTCTGTGAACTTTCAAAAAATTAATCAAATAATTCGTGATTATAGGTACCCGGTGTCATGGCATCAGATTGCATTTGATCAGAAATATCAATCTGAAGGCATGGCACGAGAAGTCGGGCCGGCAGCTGGTAAACGCTAATGAAAAGCCAAGCGAGGAACAAACGCGAAGCCAAGAGAGAGCCTGTCACCCTTCAAGAAAAATTTACGTCTCTCAAGCAACGCGAGGAGAAATAAGCCTGACCATTGGTGTTTTATAATTCCTTACACAATGAGGTAGTTAACAGTGAATAAATAGCGTAGGCGAGGACGCAGCAGGTTAGAGAGCATTCCGAGACCGACCAAAATAGTTTGGGGCGTCAAGGGTCGTTGCACATAGAGAGAAACCATCTCGAACCAGTGAAGCTTGGAACTCAAAAGTTCTCTGCCAGGAGGACAAAGAATCGGATTGGCCTACTTACTGGAAAGAAATAAAAACATCAGCGATCTTGGACATGGAAAAAAACCAGAGACAAATGAAAGAAAGAGACTGGCAGTGCCCTATTTATTTCGCTGAGCGTTACGATTGCTCCCCATGTTACGATTGGCAAAAACCTAAGGTGGTATATATTCTCAATGTAATTTCAGCTGTTTTTGTAGATGATTTCTGGAAATTTTAGTAAGCATAACCTGTTTTCTGATTTTTTTTTAAAAAAAACTTTATTGCATTAACTAACGATAACGTATAATTTTAATGACTCCAAATAGCTGATTCAATGCCTAACGGATTTTTAAAAGAGAAATATTTTAAAACGTTAAATTAAAAGAAAAAGAAGAAATAATTCTCAGTTCAATAAAATGATCAATTTATTAATCCACATATTGTAATAAGCAATTGTTTGCGATTGTTTCACATCAGATTCGCTAGCTCAGTGATAGCGTGATCGCTTCTGATGCCCGAGGACGCTGAGTATTTTTTCAGGGGAGAAAATCCTGAGATCATTCACTTCCTTCCTTTGTCCCGTGTAGAGGTTTGCCGGCTGCACGTTAAAGAACCCTTGCGAGGCAAAATTTGCCGCCCCCTATAACCCTGTCCTGAAATGACCATAGAAGTTGAAACGGACGTTAATGCCAAACAAACTAAACCAAACTAACGACGACGGGAAACCACAAATCCACAATAATCATTTAATAATGCCTCAGATGTACATTTCGAAAGCTATGCTTTCTTCATCAGTGAGTTCACT